>JARFJB010002010.1:1147500-1440000 GCA_036346205.1 Vesta saturnalis
ATTGCCCATAAGTGGGGGAGAAAATGGTTTGGGATGTGTTTTCCAGCATTGTAGGCGCTTACGAAGAATACGCCTAATAACTCGTTTGGCGGACAATATCAAAAAATGTTGTGCAATCAGACGTAACGTTGTTTGTATACCTGAGTGCAAATACTTGCAATGAATACATTCAATGTAGCGATGTGCAAAAATGCAAGTCCATGACAGTAAAACAGGATATTTACTATCAATGGGAAGCGGAGTATTGCGAGGTCTATCTCCCACACGAAGTAAACCATGGTTGTCGAAATGGTAAAAGTTTTGCAAAGGTTTAGGAAACTTTTCTTTCTGTTTCATTAGGTTAATCTCATTTGCGAAATATGGATATTCAGAATGTTTTCGGAACACTAACAACGCTGAGTGGAGTTCTCGAGAATCCAAAGTCCCCTCGAGTTTTTGTTTGTCATGCAGACTGTTATGAAGGAATCGTAGAACAAATGCTAAAATTATTTGAGATGTTAAAAAGGATTAATGTTGTTCAAGCAGGTCAAGAAGAATGTTGGACTCAGTAGTAACGAAGGAAACTATTATTCTTTTCTTCTTCTCCAGAAGGTACAGGTAACATTCCACGGGAACCAACATAAGCTAGATTGAGATTAGACGGGACATAAAACCATAACTGAGGAGATACTCTATCATGAACATATGTCACACGGTTAGAAATAAAAGTTTTCTATTTGGAGGGATCGGCGTGAACCCAATACAAAACCACATTGGAGTCTGACCAACACCGCGTAACAGAAAACTACAGTTTATTTTTGAACTTACTGTGGATGTGTTCTGCAAGCTTAGCTATAAGAACTGAAGCACACAGTTCAAGACGTGGGAGAGAAAGTTTTCTTCGATTTAGAGCAAACAAAGTTAAGAGGAAAATGAATTACCATTTGGAAAAACAAATATGCAACGGCGCAATATCCCTTTTCACTTGCATCTTCAAAACAATGAGGTTCACATATCTCAAAAATGCAGGGTTTAAAGAACAATGCAATGAAAAATCTTCCAGACACAAAAATTCCCGTTAATATATTTCCAATAGCCTACAAATGTAAGGCGGAGGGGACCCATTCCCAAAGAAGCTTTAATGTCCAAATTTGTTGAATAAGATGCTTGATCAGAAAGGTTAATGATGATAACATACCTAAAGGATCGAAAATGCGTCCAAGAGTACATAAAATCGTACGTTTTGTGCATGTTTGATGAATGGGTTGAATTGAGAAGTAAAAATAATCCGAAGATGTATTCCATTTCAATCTAAGTAGAATCGAATGAACGTGAATCTAACGGGAGATAAGATGATGGTAAATCATTAAGTAGTTCAGGATCATTACTAGACCATTCACGTAATTAAAAACCTCCAAGGGCGGGATGTGCAATTAATTGGTCTATAGTAGTTGCAGCATGTATTAATGAGGGACAGGAAATTTCAAATCACCAACTTACCTACCGGTGCGTAAAGCTTCAGCAGCACAGGCATAGACTTTACCAAAAACTATGCGAAGGTGTCACTACAATCTGCATATACATCATTTTAACATCAGATGTCAAAACGATGGGATGAAAACGAAAATTCAATAAAAGATTGACAATATCTTGTTTGAGGTTCGGGGCAACAAAGAGGGAACACGAGGTTTTGTTGAGGTGCTTTCGGGTTTCAAAACAGAGTGGTGTGAAAGATAATAAACGTAGGCCGATTGTGAGGGTTTAACTAAAAACATACGATCTAAATCAATATATCCTTTGAGAAAAAGCTGATATTGATTATAAAGTTTTGGAAGCTTAACAAGTCGCTTTTCCAAGGAAGAAAATCGATTCACAGCTAGGTCGCGACTTTTAGGAAATGCTAGAAGTTCTGACCGAAATGGAAGTGGTACAGTGAAACGACCAGATTTGAGTTCATCTCCGTGTACAAAACTGTTTTCACGCATAATATCAGCTGAGGATTCTGATATGTGCATAGGAGTATCTTCTATTTCCCAAAACCTTTGGAGATGAATAGAAATAGTACAGAAAAATGAGAAAGCTAAAGAAGAGGATGGCAATTCAGATTCACGTTTTCCCATTAACACATACCCGAAGACGGGGTTCAGAGCTGAGGGGGCACCACTCCTTCCCGCAATGTGATTGTTAAGAAGTATTTGAGAGCAAACATCAGCTCCTAACAAAAGATCAATAGATCCAGGGCGGAAGTAAGTTGGATCAGCTAGTGGGAGTCCTTCAATATGTTTCCAATCCATCTCAGAAACTGTCTTATACGGTAGCTTATCACAAACACTATTAATAACACAAGCTTGTACAGTTATAATCGATTGAAGATTATGAAGAAGACGAATTAACAGAACCTTGAATTCTCAAGTGGACTTATTTGGCTTTAAACCAAGACGTTGAACAGCTTTGTTCGAAAACCAGAGGTATCATACTGCCTGTATCGATTAAGCAGCGAAACTCACGAAATTGTCCGGTTTTATCTTGAATGGCAATAAGACTTGTGGTTTTGAAAGGGATGAAACTGTATGAGAGACTGTGACATCATTTTCGGCAGAACTTGAAGATTCTTCTGAAACTGCTGGATTAGTATCTGAAACAACTGAAGTTCAATTATGACGACTGGATGAATCAGAAAAGCGTGATGTTTTTGGACACATTTATGATAACCCTGTATACTTTTACAATGCCTAGTTGAATGCGAACAACTCTGACAATTTATACATAAATTTTTGGATTTAGTAATTTTATATCTGTCTAAGGGTGATTGATTTAAAAATTGTAAACATTAGTAAATAGTGTGAGTTCAATTACAAATGGGGCATTTGGTAGATATTGCAGAATGTGTAGCTTGTAATAATAAAGATACTTGTTTAGGAACTTTAAAATCTTTAACTCGTTGCGTAGAGGAATAATCTTCCAGAGCATCACAGCGTTTAGTCAGAAAATTTACTAGGTGCCTATATTCTGGAACATCATCAGAGTTACAATGCAACTTGAAATGGGTTGCTGTTTCAAATTCTAATTTGTTGAGCAACGTGTAAAATAACTTGTAATATTAAATTAATAACCAACAAAATTTGAGATATAAGAATTAATAATGAACAAAAACTGATGATAAGCGAAAACGTTGATTAAAGCACCCTAATGTGTGCCATATTAGAGTGGGATAACACAATTTATAACAAGTAAATTGTTACCAAATTAATTTTTTTTGACCTTGGGGGCCAATGTTTTTCCAATCTATCGATTTCGGTAATGGTGATTTAAATGTTCTAGGATCCCGCGATCAAATGTGCAGGAGCTCCGTCCATTTGAAGTCACATCGTTCTTCTTATGTCTAAGGTAATGTCTTGTAATAAGGTTGGAACATTCCATTTAAATGTTCTTGAAAAAAATGAGGGCCCATTAAATATTGACCCATTATTCCACCTCACACATTCACTGACCATTTGTGTTGATTATGAATAATCCTAAATTGATGCAGATTGGAATCAGAATAATAGTGGAAGTTATGTCTATTAACGGTTCCGTTGCTATGAAATGTACATTCATCAGTAAACAGAACAGAATTAAAAAGTTTTCATTTTCTGCCACTTTATCTAATACCCACATACAAAATTCAACTCGTTTCCCATAATCGTTTTCAGATAGTTGTTAACGAAGCTGGATTTATAAGGATGATAATTATTTTACAAGGATGATAATTATACGTCTTGAGAATTATTGTCACACTTGCTTGGCTAATGTTGATATTTTGGACAGTTTGGTTTTGACTATATGGGGATTTTCTTTTACAGAGGCAAGCATTCTTCGTTTTCTGTTACAGGTTTGCTTGTAGTGGGTTTTCTATACAGGACACTTCCAGTTTGTCTAAATTAATTCAACAGTCTTTCGAATGATGCTTTATTTGATGATTTCTGTTGGGAAATCTCTCAGCCTAAATTCGTGATGCCAGGAGGAAGTTTTGCTGAGATTCTCCGAGAATAAAAATCAGGTCGATGCGGTCTTCTTTCGGATAAACTAGCATTCTTAAAAATAGACTAATAATACAAATACAAAAAAATACTGCTACCACTACTAGATGAAATTATTACAATTAAAGACTTTTGTAAATACCTGACAACCGCTATCAGTCAATAGTAACGACTTGTCTAAACGACAAGGTGACTTGACAAATTACAAATTTCTTGAACTTAGTTTGCACAAATAAAATTTGCATTTTACCTGAAAATATGAAGAGTTAGCCATATGAATATGTAATTCTATTCGATAGGCAATTAAATTGTACATCTACTGTTGCCATAAAATACAGGTTGTCCTATTTAAATTAAATAAGTTACTACTGTTTAAATATTGTAATTATTGACCCTTAATTTTAAAACACCTTGTATAAGTTTGTAAATGTTTCACACGGGCGACATAAAACTTGATCAATTAGTAGACTCCTGTCTTAATTTGGTTGAAAATAAAAAAATACAAGTTGAGAATTTAAGCATTAAATAATATACAGGGCGTTCCGTTTAAAAAATAGCAACCTTGAAACGTTTCGTGTTTTTGCCACACCCTGTATAACATGAAAATAATTTTAAAATGTAGCGCCAATATATCTATCCATTCATAAAATAAAACTTTTTTATCAAATACTTTAAGAGTGTGAGTAACCATGTGTGTGTATGTGTGTGTGTGTGTGTGTGTGTGTGTGTTATATATATATATATATATATATATATATATATATATATATATATATATATATATATATATATATATATATATTACAAATGAGATTAAATATGAAAGTGAACATTATCGTTTAAAACTTTTTTAGGGATTAGAGAAGCATATAATGCTCATTTTAATACTATGCCCATTACAGATATTATTTTTACAACTATTACATATCACTGTGCTTTTACGATCAATGTTTACTGGGCACACTGAGCATCTCTTTCTCTTAATTGTTGCACTTGTTTGAGCGGCTGGCGGACCAAAGATATCATAAATCTGCTTAAACATTCCCGGACAATACGCCGTAAGTTAGGGTTAGTATATCTCTCTGTATATGTGGTATCACTAGTTCCTTCGCTAAATTTTTCAAAAATAATCTGCGATTGTGAGTCAGTCCTATGTTGTAGTTTGGATCTTCCTTCGTATAGACTATACAGTGAGCGGCTAAATTATGGAATAAATTCAATAATTCTTAAATCGGCAAACTTCAGAGAAAAATCCCGACACCCGTCGATTGTTATTTTTAGACGCGCGGTTGTTCAGGTTATTAATTTATTTTTGAGGTTACCTATGTAAGCGTGATGACGTCATTGATGATTTTCTTTAATGGAAAGGGAGGTGTTGTAATGGAACTTTTGAGAGATCTTTTAATTATCTAATCAGTCGTAGCAATAGTTTCGAGTATTTGCGTTACGTATACAGGGTGATTCAAGATTATTGTTGTTCTATAAAAATACAAGCGAACTAAAAAAGACATCTATTCCAAATTTGGTATGTAGACATGATAGGTCATGATCTATCTTTTAAAACTATTTTCAAAAGTGCAACGTTGCCACTTCTACCAGAAACCCAAGGCAACTTTGAAAATTCAAATTGAATACCCTGTATGTTATTACATTTTCGGATTCTGCATAAAATTCTAAGCAACTTTTGTTAATATTTCCCTATACCCGTCTCTAAGCGTTACGTAAATGACCTCTAAAATAAAATAATAATCTGACCAACTGCACACTTAAAAATAAAAATCGACTGGTTTCGGAATTTTTTTCTGTTTTATTCGGTTAGAAAGCTCTGTCATAATAATCTTTGGAAAAAAACTGATTTACTTACATATGTCGAGCAGTTTAGTATCAAGAATACAGTAAGCACATTAAAAATGATAGCGAAAAGAAAGATCAATTATGATTGGATGTGGAGATAGAACCGGAACGCAACTACAAGTATGTAACTTATCTACTACAAAATATCCTAACAAACCTATCAGACAATCGACAGTTAGTAAAATTGAAAAAAAAATAAGGAAACTGGTTACGTTAAACACGTTGCAAACACTGGTCATTTACAAATAAACAAAAATGTAAAATTAAATTAATTCCCACAGGTAAGTATCTACTATTAACACAAAATAGAGAAAAAATTGCTTAACATTGTAGAATTGTTTGTAACTCAATTTAAATGTTCAAATTGCCACCCCCCTACTTCTTGGCAGTAATTAAACCGATGACCGGAAGCTTCTTGAACATTGTGGATCATTTGTGGACTAATCTTAAGCATTTCTAATCTAATTCTATTTTTCAGATCTTCCAGATTTCGTGTCTTCTCGACGTATACTTTAGATTTTAAATAGCCCCATAGAAAAAATCAAGAGGTATAAGATCTGGAGATCTTGGGGGCCACTCTATAGATCCTCGTCTACCAATCCATCTACCAGGAAAAGTTATGTTTCAAAATCGCGAACAGGACGTGTATAGTGAGGAGGTGCATCATCTTGCTGAAAACATATATTATCATTTGGTAAATCAGGATCATTTTCATTTGGGGAAATTACTGTAATGGCAGGTATAAGTATTGTAAGAAGTCCAGATATCGTTGCCCTGTAAGAGTTTCATCGAAGAAAAAAGTACCAATGATTCTGTTCTGTACTATCCCCGCCCAGACATTCACTTTTTGAGGATACTGAGTGCGTAACTCATTCATACAGTGAGGATTCTCTTTACTCCAATATTTACAGTTTTGTAGATTCACTGTACCATTTAAGGAAAATGTAGCTTCATCCGAAAAAAGAATTTGACGTAGGAATCTTGGGTTGCGGTTACATAAGTCTTGCATGACTTCACAAAACTACATTCGGCGATCCGGATCATCTTCATTGAGTTCCTGCACATTCTGGATTTTATACGGATCGTATTTCTCCTTTTTAAGTACACGTAACACCAACCTTTGTGAAATGCCTTCATCAGCTGCAATTGCTCTGGAACTACTATGAGGATTTTCTACCGAACTTAACAACACATCAAGTTTTACATTTTCGTTCATTTTTGGACGACCAGCATTTGCAATGTGTTTAACGTGACCAGTTTCCCTAAATTTTCTCTCAATTTTACTAACCGTTGATTGTCCGATAGGTGTATCAGGATATTTTGTATTAAACAAGTTGCGTTCTGGTTTTATCTCCACATCTAATCATAATTAATATTTCAATTCGTTGTGTTTCACTTAATGGTGCCATTATTATTAATTAATTATCAGTTATTCACTTAGTACAAATACCTACAATGTAATACCATTAAGTACTGAAGTAAATAGTAAGTGTCTTAAATTTGACTCGTGCCAACTCGATATCTAAAAAAAATTTATTCTTTTTGTTACTTTCTTTTTGTTGTCAGTTTTAAACTGAATTATTTCTGTATTCTTGATACTAAACTGCTCGACATTTTTTTTTTTATGATTGTGGACCTGAACAGGCTAAATAAGGCCTATCATGCTAAAGCACTCAGGAACACTTAGGAGGATGAATAGAGGGATAATGAATTGCCAATAGATGCCTATGAACAGCTACCTTAAATTTTCTCATATCATAAGTGAGAGGAAAACAGGAGCTAGGGAGATCATTCCAGAGTTTAGAAGCCGTGTAGAAAAATGTGGATTGCGCCCGTTTGGTACGACAAGTGGAGAATTGTACTGCATACTGATGATGGAATGAGCGAACCAGTGTTTCTCGCAAAGATAGCCGGAGATGGTATCAAAGAATGTAATTCACCAGCACAATAGCCGTTGTAATAACGATAATACAAAGAAAGAACTGAAACCATCCTTCTATGCTCAAGGGACTGTTTGAGAAGTTAAGGACGGTCATTTATAAGCCTAATCGCTCTCTTTTGAATACAATCAACGATATCGAGAGCGTATTGAGCACTAACCCAAAGGTGAGAATTATATTCCAGATGAGGCCAATTTGGGCCTTATACAGCAGAAGGAGTTGTCGAGAGGTAAAGTACTGCTTAGATCTGTAAAAAAAGCCGATTTTACGAGCAGCTGTTTTGGTAGCTGACAGAAGATGGTCAACCCATGAGAGATTTGAAGATACAGTCATACCCAACAGAGTAATAGAGTCTGAAAACTTAAGAACTGAGCCATTCATACTTACAACAGGAAATGATCGATCTTTTTTGGCGGACATAAGGCAACACTGAGTTTTGTTAGCATTAAATTTAACTAGATTATTGCTTCCCCATTCGAGAATACGTTGAATGTCTTCGTTGATTGAATTTGCCATTTCAGCTTTAATTTCTTGATTTGACATAGAAGGTGGATTATGACTATGAGTAGACTCAGATGAACTACAGTGAAGAGTGCTATCGTCAGCAAAGCAATGGATGGGGTTAGTTGTTGAAGAAATAAGGTCGTTTATATACAGCAGAAAAAGTGTAGGCGCTATAACGGATCCCTGTGGTACGCCGGCGTTAATGCTAACTTCTTTTGAAAAAAAGCCATCAACTACGACACGTATACGTCTTTTATCAAGGAAACTAGAAACCCAGTTGATGAGCGTATCATTTAACTAAACGATGAGTTTGGCAAGTAAACACTTATGCCAAACTTGGTCAAATACCTTTGAGATATCTAAAGCGACTACAACTGTTTCACCGGACTGCTCTACTGTATGAAGTGAATCAGTTTTTTTCCAAAGATTATTATGACAGAACTTTCAAACCAAATAAAATCAGAAAAAAATTCCGAAACCAGTCGATTTTTATTTTTGGTTGGTCAGATTATTATTTTATTTTAGAGGTCATTTATGTAACGCTTAGAAATATTAACAAAAGTTGCTTAGAATTTTATGCAGAATCCGAAAATAAAATGACATACAGGGTATTCAATTTGAATTTTCAAAGTTGCCTTGGGTTTCTGTTACAAGTGGCAACGTTGCACTTTTGAAGATATCATGACCTATTATGTCTACATACCAAATTTGGAATAGTTCTTTTTTAGTTCCCTTGTATTTTTACAGAACAACAATAATCTTGAATCACCCTGTATACGTAACGCAAATACTCAAAACTATTGCTACGACTAATTAGATAATTAAAAGATCTCTCAAAAGTTTCATTGCAACACCTCCCCTTTCCATTAAAGAAAATCTTCAATGACGCAATGACTGAACAACCGCGCGTCTAAAAATAAAAATCGACGGGTATCGGGATTTTTCTCTGAAGTTGCCGATTTAAGAATTATTGAATTTATTCCATAATTTAGCCGCTCACTGTATATACATTGAGTGCTGCAACATCAAAGATGAAGAAAAATGTCATAGTTTACTTTGCCTCTTGTACATGTATGTCGACACCATTTAGTCCATGTCATCAACACCGCCCTTCGTTTTATTATAATAAGTGATGATCTCAGGCTTCCTCTTAGCATCATCATTGATGGATGCGCCGTGGTGCATGATGTTTAGTAATATTACGCATTTGTTCTTTTCACGTGCGTAACTTAGAAAGGATATGTTATTTCGAATGCAAAACAATTAAGGGCAGGCTACACAATCTTTTGATGCTTTCATTTCTTTCGGAATGTCACGCTTATTCTGACGTAGTGTACCCACCAACGATAAATGTTTCAATTTTATGTCAGTTTATCAAAAAAAAAAGTAAAATTAAAATAACATAAATTAATTTGTTGTCATAATCGTAACTATGGTTTGTGAGGTTGAAAACACCGTTGTGTGACCTAATGAGAAATCCGACGATATTATCATTTATTACACACTTTAAATCAGTTCTTTCCAGGACTACTCCCTTTGTTATACAAAAATTAACGTTCTCTAATTTTTACAAAATAAATCACAATAAGTAAGTAATTGTATTTTGGAATTCTGTAGCTTTAAATGCTGCCATCTCCTGGGTATATTTTCTAACCAGAATACGGTTCCTTTTAACGAGTGTTAAAACTCTTTATAACCGTAATGTAAACTAATAGGGAAAATACTCAAACACGTAAATATTTCGCAATAGAAAAAAATATAGAGAACTAATGAAGTCGCATATTCTATCCCACGGTAACGCGGGGTATATAAAACAACATAAATACGAGTACGTTTTTGTAACATTAGTGGAAAGATTCAAAACATGCCGGGTGTGATTCAAAAAAAAAATTAACAGACTAAAATTGAAGTAAGCGGCAGTTCCTACTTAATGTTATACAAATGCTATAAATCCCCTTCCTATAACAATACAAACCTAACCAATGTCATAAGAATTCGTTTCATTACCTTTACTGAAAAAAATCAAATCCGTACAAAAACAAAATAAATAAATAAATATTAAATTAAACAAAACAAATAACTAGCTCTAATTCGGAAATGTAAATTAAAAATAATTAAATCATTTGGTCACAACTAGGGAACTGCTAGTCCGGTAAGTAGAACGAGAACCAAAAATCGCATAGGGAACAATCTAATTTAAATATAATGTGAAATGCAAGAAAAAATATATATATATATATATATATATATATATATATATATATATATATATATATATATACAACGTGTCCCAGATAACATTTCCAGCATGGGGATCTCGCTTATTATAAAAGATACAGTTTTGGTTAAATTAGATGAATTACTCCTAAGGATTAGTGAAATTATAGGACTCTCCAATTTCCAAATTTCCATGTATTTTAAGGCTTATGGCAAGAAAAAGAAAATGTCAAATTTCTTTTTCTTGTAATATCTTTGTTATATTAGACATATAAATTTTATTTGCTTTCTTAAGATATTTTTATGCAGAATTTAAATATCAATTTGGATTTTTTTTGCACTTTCTATTTTCAGTTTCAACCCCTAAATTAAATTTTTCTTATGGAACGACAAGTCGGCTTTGAAATAATTGATCGTGTTTTTTATCCTCTTTACAATGATATAGCACATGTGCTATCTATCTTTAAAAACAACAAGGAAAATTTAAAAAAAATGTATTTTATTAAAAACTCTAACAATAACCAGGCCGTGAAACATAAAAACACAATCGAATTTAATGTCACTTAAAAATTATTCGTTTCAGAATATTTTTGTGTCAAACACGGCTTTATTTACTAATACTGAAAAGTTTGATATGTTGAGTTGTTACATCTTGTCTCATAAAACCAGTTTAGAAGCTGAACGGATGTACTTGAGGCTGTATCCTGAAAGAAGGCAGCCCAGTGCTCGTACGTACAGAAATTTGGTAATTAATTTAAAAGAATACGGTTCATTTTCAAAACCTACTAGAAATCCGAAATTACGGAATGAAGATGCAGAACTAAATGTATTACAATCAGTTATTGAAAATCCTTCAACATCTGTTAGAGAAATTGAACATAACACTGGTATTTCGAAAACTACATCACAAAGAATTTTAAAACATCACAGGTATCATCCGTATAAGTACACCATTCTGCAGGGACTTAGAGATGGAAATCAGGGGAGAAGATTACAATTTTACCAATGGTGTGTTATCAATGTGAGAATAACGATAATTTTCCAGCTACGATTTTGTGGTCTGACGAAAGCAGATTTTCAAATAGTGGCCTTTTCAATCGACACAATGTTCACTTTTGGGACCGTGAAAATCCTCCCGTTGTTAAGGAAAGTCGGCATCAAGTGAGATTTGGTTTTAACGTCTGGTGTGGCATTTTAGGCGCTAAACTTATTGGGCCCATATCTTTAACGAAACATTAAATAGTGAAAGGTATTTGAATTTACTACAAACTGATTTAGAAAATAAACTTGATGATTTACCACTGATTGAGAATATTAATATCTGCTTCCAACAAGATGGCGCCCCACCCACAATTCAAACATCATCACGAATATCTTAATAATCGGTTTCCAAATTCATGGATTGGTAATCGAGGGCCGATTTTATGGTCACCCAGATCTCCAGACTTAACGCCCTTGGACTTTTCCTTTGGGGCTACGTAAAAATCGAGTGTACGTGCAAACATTTGAGAATGCCAAAGATCTTCGTGAAGCTGTTCTTGCAGCATTTGGTAGCATTAAACGCCAAAAACTACGCAGAGCAATTACGTCGACACTACGCAGGGCACAATTATGTTTAGAACGGAATGATCAAATATTTGAATATCTTTTATAATTGGATAATTATCTCCAATACTATTACCTGCTTAACTCTTGTTGTTATCTATTATTTGTCGTTTTCTCATGTTTCACGGCCTACTTATTGTTAGAGTCTTTAATAAAATACATTTTTTAAATTTTCTTTGTTGTTTTTAAAATAGATAGTACATGTGCTATATCATTGTAAAGAGGATAAAAAACACGATCAATTATTTCAAATCCGACTTGTCGTTCCATAAGAAAAATTTAATTTAGGGTTGAAACTAAAAATAGAAAGTGGAAATAAAAATCCAAATTGATATTTAAATTCTGCATAAAAAAATATCTTAAGAAAGTGCAAATAAAATTTATATGTCTAATATAACAAAAAAGATATTACAAGAAAAAGAAATTTGACATTTTTCTTTTTCTTGCCATAAGTCTTAAAATACGTGGAAATTTGGAAATTGGAGAGTGTCCTATAATTTCACTAATCCTTAGGAGTAATTCATCTAATTTAACCAAATCTGTATCTTTTATAATAAGCGAGATCCCCATGCTGGAAATGTTATCTGAGACACGTTGTGTATATATATATATATATATATATATATATATATATATATATATATATATATATATATATATAAATTATTCTTTTATAACGAACTATCTTCGTCATAAAAAAATGAAGTTTTCCCCTCTAACTTTGAATTGCACTAATATTTAACAAAGACCTGTACAAATACGCAAACACCATAGTAAAATCAGCCAGGTACTACTCGAGAATATACTCAAGCCCACCATATTGCTACATTAAATTTTATGTTATATTGAAATCTTAATCAGTTGTTTCCACGAGATGCCAGTTAAACTTAGCAAAATTTTGCACACTATAAAGTTGTTTGGACCTATGCATTCTCAAAACTTTCCACAAATGTAGGAAATTACTTTTTGCGAAAGCAACCTCATTTAACTACACAACTCTACACTTAATTTTGATTACACTGTTCATTCCATAGCAAACATTAAAATTTACGTAACGTTCTTAACTAAAAATATCTGGTGTGGAATAACACACGGCCTTCCAAATGGAATAATTTTAACAATAATTTAAATAAGCAATAAATACTTTTATTAATGCTATCAAATAGACCTATTTTTATTACTATCTGTCTTTCATTAAATTTCAAGTGGTACTTATCCCTTCAAGTATATAGTTTATAATGAAGATAAATGATTATCTTACAAAGAAAATTAATTATATGCATTGTTTTGTCATCTGATACACAATGCACTAAAGTTGTGTAAAAAAACAATACCTACTTTACTATTAGAGAGGAGATTAAATACATTATCAACATAAATCCACACATAATGGTAACGAAAATCATTACGTGCATTTCACTCAACTGAAAGCGTTCAACATGAAGGTTATTGTAGCCCTTCTGATATGTGCAGTTTAGTAAAGACAAAACCAGTACCACGCAATCCTCATAATTTGTGGCAAAAAAGTGGTAAGATTGAAGGTGACATGATATTACAGCCATGGCAAAAAAATGGAATGATTGACCAAAGATTAAGGTGGCCGAATAGAACAATCCCCTACGTACTATCAAACGCTTTTAGTAAGGTTTTTGTAATAGTTGGGTTAAACTGTTCACAATGAATATTTTAGGTGAACAACAAAAAGCTGTTATTAGAGAAACACTTGCTCAAGAGTATGCAAAAACCTGCGTTACAGTAAGAGAACGTACTAACGAACCGGACTACGTTTACGTTACTGTAAGTCGAACATAAAAAATAAAATTTTCCAAATAACATTGTAATTACAAGGGTGACGATTCAGGATGTTGGTCTTCGGTAGGTCGAACAGGGGGGCGGCAGACACTTAACTTGCAATTAAATGGATGTATGTGGAGTGATGTAATTGTTCATGAATTTTTACATGCTGCTGGCTTTCAACACCAACATTGTGCTTCTGAAAGGGATGATTACATTAATATTTATTGGGAGAATATTCAACCAGGTATACCTATCAACTATCATAAATGTTGCAAAGTATTAGCTTTTATTTATTAGGAGAAGAACACAACTTTTTAAGGTACGTGCCGGAACTGGTAACAAGTTTCAACGAACCGTACGATTACTATAGTATAATGCATTACGATAGATATGCGTTCTCGTCCAATGGACAGCCAACAATTTTGGCAAAAGTAAAATGATTACTTTGTTATTTTCTGACACTAAACTCACAAGTTTTAGGCTGACCCAAACATACCTATTGGCGAATCGCTTGAAATAAGCGCAATAGATATTAGAAAACTTAACAAAATGTATGGTTGCCTCTGATTTATTCGTTATTACCTTACTTTGCTATAGTCATTGTAAATGTAAGGAGAATTTTGACTATCTAATAGTAATAAGTATGTCATTGAAAAAATAATTATTATGGAATAAAGATATAGTACTACATAATGTAATAATGTACGCTAGCAAAAACATCTGCTAACGGGAAGTGGTCTAACCCTCCAAATAATCAACATTTAGAACATGTAATTGTCAAATTTGCTACATTGTATCTATAAGGATTTACACGTTATTACGATTCTTAAAATTTTAGAACACTAATATTTTTAAATAACTGTTCTGTCGTTGGGTCCAGCAAAATTATTTTACATTCGGTAATAAACATTATTTACAGAAAAATATGTTTATGCACGATTACATTATAATATGATAATTATAACCAAACTTCTTTGACGTAACGCTCTTTTTATACACTGCGGACGTTATTATGACCCAGTGGACTATAATAAAACATCAAAAATTGAAAACAATAGGCACAAACTATGAATTTATTTAAAAATATTTACAATACAATTATTACAATTAGTCACGTTTACACTAAGTAGTCCATTTACTCAATTTCATTCATCTTATTTCTGGAAATATTTCAGTTATTGCGTTTAAAACTAACTAAACTAAGACGTCATTATCAATTTGTGATGCGTGCTTTGGTACTCGTTTTCATTGTAACGCACCAATATCTACCATCATAAACGAGAAACGTATTTCTTTTGAAAATAATTAACGTTATAACTTACTTTAAATAGGCATTCAATATATCAATCTTGCATAAAATTTTATAACTGGTTTTATGGCCCTACGGCGTTTCCATAGCCCTCACGCTAGCGCCCTCGGGTTAGAAATAACGGTTCTGATAATAAAAACCTCATTATGCCCTTAATATATAAATAACTATTACGACCAACGCAATAAAAAGCATTTTTGAATTAAATGTATCTGGAAAAGCTTTCATTTAATTTAGATGTGTTCACGATGCCTTGGTATGTTTTGATAACCTTTAGAAACTATTTAGCAGTTTTGAAGTAACGTAACTTTACGGACTAAATAAGAAACATATCTATCAACTTTTAGATTAAACCATTAAAATCGGTATAACCGATTTGAATCCTCGATATACAGAAAACCAACCCACATTAACATCACTATAGCTAACCATCCGAACAAGTAAGTTGTTTATAAGTCTCTTGCTCACATAGCTCTAAATTTATTATGAAATAAAGTCAATTACTACAAAAAAAAAGGTTAACTATCAACTACTACCACATATTAATACAAAAATGATTATCTAACAGAACAAAATCATTATATGTCAGTTATTCAGAGAGTTTCTCCAAATAAGGAATCAAATATCAGGTGTGGAAAGGAATGAAGCAACGTTAATCATAAATCGTTTTTTTATGATAATTATGCAACCGATATTTAGTTCGCTCATAACGAAAATACAGAACGTTGTAAAGACAAAAACGATAATCAAAGTCAGATGGACGTTTAAAGCTTCATGTCAGTAATAGACTTTTAAATTAGATGGTAACTTAATAAAAAATATTCCAAAGCTGCCCACTTCTAGAAAATATTGATAACACAGTTTACGCATGCTCAATATTATTTAATTAATTTTTAGTCCTTGTTTGGCTTTGTATTAAGAAAGTTTATAAGGAAAGTTGTATAAAATTAAATGTTCTTTAAAAAGTACGTTTACACATTTTCCTATAAACTTGATCGTTATTCCTACATTAGAGATATTTTTGCCGCTACATTACGCATCGTATCAAAGAATTGCTTAAAAAATAATTAATCTGTATGCTTAGGATCTATATGTCGTTATTTTTTTACCTTTGAAATATACATCTGTTTCAGAAATATTTTATAAAAACCAAAAATTGCGCCTAATAAATCCCATCTTCTCCGGTGGATTTTTTCCAAAATCTAATCTGCTCTACGAAAAATTAAATGAAGTTAAAATACAAAATTTCATGTATTCATGTGCAGTGATTCTAAAATTATGGTGGATACTAACATACATCCAATACACATTCAAGTACGGACGCACGCAATCACGAACGCAAGCACGCACAAACGCACGCACGTACACCCAAAATATACAATAGCTGTCGTATGTCTAAGCAATTGATGCCGGGAGGCTTTTAGAAAATGCAAAGATTAATAATACAAATCAGTTAGATAGATCCATTTTCGAATTTGAGAATAATACTAAGGTTGTGACTAATTGGGCATATTTTGGTTTTAGACCACATCTCACACCTATGGTATAAATTTATTGCAATTGTAGGTACAGAATTAATGCAATCCTTAAGTAACTTGTCCGAATAAGCCACTACTAATAAATTTACATCACGCAAATGTTCTATTTTATAAACAACGAATAGTACGTGTGACTGCATTATAGAAATATGGCCTGTCCCAAATTGTCACACATCGACGGAACCATGGAAGTCCAAGAATTCGAAGACCACTGGTCTTGAGTAATTTACATCCCTATGGCTATTGGCCACTCTCCAACGTGATGAGAGCGATGACGTTAGAGGCAAAACCGCCCAGAATAACTACCCTTTCCTCATCATCGCTCGATGGTACTGGTTTTTCTACGCTCATCGCGTTGCAAGCTGAGAGCATCTCACAATTACGGTATGTATTATATATCTATGTAACTGACGTTCTTTATTACACTTATTTCTTTTCAATTAACCACTATAATACCATACGTTATAAATTACGATGTCGTGATTATGGGGTGGCTCTCTTGTAGAGCAGTTCAACTGGGCCCACACTAGGCTTCTGAGATTATACCTTGACTATAATAATGTCGTAATCTTAGCTATACTAAGTGGGTGCAACCATGCCGTCGTACATTTAGAAAGGAATACAAATTGTTGAAGGCATTGGAGGAATTTACTAATCCTAGTTTGTAATGCTGCTGTTCGACATGTGGTGTTGGTGAGTGATCGAGAAAAGGATAGTAAGTAATACTACTGGCTTATCCATACTTCTCATTATATTTTTTTCAGAAAAAACATTGTTTAGCGTAGTACAGTCCCTGACCTGATTGACTGACCACATTAACTAACAGACTGACAAACATACGGACGCCATATCTTGTGTACACTCAAATATATGTCAATCACGGCAATAGTCGAAGTGTCAATATTCCATCTTTTACGGATAGCGATCATCTGATAATCTACTAAAGCAGCATCTACGACGGACACCACATTTCAGGCACTCTCAATTACTTGCAATTTCACGCAAGTGTAATAAAACAAAAGTGGAAAGCATTTTTGCACTTGTACTAAATCAAACTGTTTTGCTCTTAAAGCAAATCATATATCTGAATGTAATAAACTTATTACATTTTCAACTTTTTTTTTTGTTCATAAAGCAAGTCACGTAAATAAATGAATTAACATATTTTACTTCTTCTCCTTCTTCTTTTTTTCTAATATTGTGTGACAAGAAGTTATTGTGAGGTGTACGACCTCCGTTAAAAAATTTAGGTGTGGTAAACGTTCTAGAGGGTAAATTTTTTGGTTGTATGACCTTGAGACGTTATAATTGTGTTAATGTGTCAACAATTAAATTATATAACCTTGGTATTGTGGGACCTTAAAGATGTGTGTTCCAGAACTCTCATATATATATATATATATATATATATATATATATATATATATATATATATATATATATATATTTGTGTGCTTAGAAATAATGACCGTCAATTAAGCAAACTACCTAAGGTGGTTGTCACTTTTCGTTCCATTCCTCTTTAAGAAAAATAAAAGCCAAATTTGGTGTCACCAAAGATCGCCAAAGATCATGGTGCCATTTGTAAATTGGATAAGTATGTAAAAATTTCCACGTTTTATTTTGGATTGTGTTGTGTAACAGTTAGTTAAAACACAAGGATTACTGAACGTGTTCCACACACGTAAAAAACGGTTAAAGCTTGATGCTCTAAGTGTTTGAACATCAAAAATGTGTAATTTTTTTGGCTTACTTCGGCTAACGGGTAACAAATACTAAAATAGTTTAATGTTTAACCATTATTATATTTTGCGTTTAGATGGTAATATAGATTACATAAAGTCAGGAAAAATATGTTATTTGTTTATTTTGCTTAACAATTTTAAATTTTAAAGTAAATGTTTCGAATACTGTGTTTGAAATTAAGTTAGTAATTTACCAAGTTGGCACTAATCTTGTTTTCTACTGCCATTCAGGACTTTTGCATCCCTTGCAGTATCTTTCTTCGAGAAATTTCGATCGTAGTGAGAGTAAATTTGAATTTTAAAAAAATGTTTCCGATATTTTACATCTTACTCGAACCCACGGCCTTCTTAGACGGCTTTATCAGGAAATTTGCTTATTTTAATAAGCATACCAGTGAGGATTGAGGTGTATCGGATATATATATATATATATATATATATATATATATATATATATATATATATATATATATATAATGAAGTATTCGACGTTTGTGTATCTACATAGGACGCAAGTTTATAATTTTTATAGTCCAATCGCTACACTATGGATACCAAGCATAAGCAATATTATGCCACTCTCTTGTTTTATCACAGTTTAGCTTTTGTGACATTGTTTATAATTTTTGCTTATTGATCCGAGATTGTCATAGAATTCAGGGTATCCAAAACTCCTCCATACGTCCAATTTTTGCTCTTAGAGTCTATGGTATGACTTGACATACATTAAGTATGTTAGATACATCCATACGTATACAGCGTTCTGCACATCTTAGCTCCCGTCTTCTAGTGCATCTAAATGATTTATATTAGAAAAAAATATTAAAATAGAGCAATAAAATTCTTGCAAGGCAGCACATTTTAGAAATATTTGCACAAATACATGGAGACCGAAAAGTTCAAGGCAACCCAAACTTATATACTTTTTTGATGGAGCACCCTACATATTATTCCAGATTTAAATTCTCCTCCCTTTGTGCATTACCTCAATAAAATTTTGGCATCTTATACTGAATGATTTCAAAGATATGACATTTTCTTTGTCTGGTGTACATGTGTTGATCATTCTTATCTGTGAGGAACAAACGAAATTAACCATTATTTGAAATGGGGCATTTTATGTATATGGCCTACTTTATTTTTATACAGATGGCTAAACGAAATATACAGTATGGTCCAAAAAGTAGAATCGCAGATTTACTCGAGGTTTTTAAACCCTATATTTTTCATCGGCGTGGGATAGCTTACTTGCTACTGTCCAGTTTTATTAAGCATTTCCTATACCCAAACCTACTCTTTTTTTAGTTAAATCTAGTTATATCTTTTATAGGGGACACCTGTACATTTTATTCCTATTGGGTACGGGATAAAGTACGCAACATCCTTTGTAATTATACTCATATGTTTCAAAGTTTCAAAGATATTCATCAAAAGCTGTTATTAGATATAGATTTATAATATTAATAAAACAATTTATAAAAAATTTTAATATTTAAATATTTTTTATAATCGCACTAGAATCTTTTTTTTTTAAATATGTCCTTCCACTGCTTTAAATACGTTAGACTTGAAGCGTAAACTAAGGTGAGTAAAAAAAACTACCGTTATCATACTTTCTTGTAAAAAATAAGTTAAGGGATTCTAATAGCTGGCCGTGGGAAAAATTAGTGGTAACTGTCAAATAAATAAGCATTAACGTTTCAATTTACGTATCAACTATAAGTTTTCCACATTGTTGGTTACGTGCTGCTAAATATTATTATTTATTTGCGTTACAACTATTTTTTAAGCGGTAGTTAGTTATTCATTTAAGTGGTTTTTGCTGATAAAGGTGCTTCTTGTGATGGAGTATGAGAATGATGAGCTAGTAGATGTTATTTTTGTACTAGGGGAATGCCAAGGAAGGCAAGCGAAGCCTGGAAAATGTATTACAAAGATTTATACAAACGGGACATGTAGGCTATATGAAACCAGTTAAGAATATATCCGTTCGAAGTGAATAAAATGAATTGTGCGTTATGTTATCTGTTACCAGATCTGCTAGTGAACGAATCGTTCAAAGGATTTTGAAGGATACCCGTTTTCATGCGTATCATACTCTGTTTCATGAACAACTACTTGATATGGATTTGGAGCGACGTGTCGTATTTTGAAATTGGGATCAACATAAAATTGATATAACTTAACACTTTTTTGATATGGTTTCGTTCTCGGATGAAGCCACATTCCACAAAAATGGATTTGGGAATTGCCATAACTTCCACTCCTAATCAGATCAGAATCCGAGGATTTTGAGGCAGGTTGACTATCAACACAAATGGTCGATAAATGTTTGCGACGGAATTTTTGGTGAACATGCTATTGGACCTTATTTTTTTAACTTGCATTTGAATAGAGCTATGTATCTTGATTTTTTGCAAAATCATTTGCAAAATCTATGTGCAAATTTGCCAATAACTGAGAGTAATGAATATGTGGCTGCAACACGATGGAGCCCCGCACATTATTCCGTTCACATCAGGAACCATCTTAGTGCAATCTTTCCAAATAGTTGGATTGGCAGAGGATGGCCGACATGGTCATGTAACTGGACACCCCGATTCCTCCATTTAGCTAAACCAGATTTCGTTTACCAAAAGCCGCCAACTACACAAGAAAATATGCAACAAAGAATATGTAATGCGTTTTAGAGTATTACGCTTGACATATAATATATATAATTCATATAAAAAACATTATTTATACATACGTTAAAGCAAATCATGTAAATAAATGCATTAACACATATTTCTTCTTCTTTTTTTCTACTATTGTGTGACAAGAAGTTAGAGTGAGGTGTATGGCCTCTGTTAAAAATTTGGGTGTAGTAAACGTTTTAGAGGGTAAATTTTTTGGTTGTATGACCGTGAGACGTTATAATTGTGTTACTGTGTCAACATTTAAATTATATATACCTATATATATATATATATATATATATATATATATACAGTGCGTTCATAAAGTGTGAAACTGCCCATTATCTCACGTGTTAAAGAGGTAAAGCTCGGACACGTCGACTTTTATTTTTGTTTTTTATTTTTTTTCAAAAAAAAATAATTTTTACCCCCGCTACCTTATCAGATGTGACGTCATCGAGAATTTTTTTAAATAGAAACTATATGTTATATCAAAAACTAACTCCTCATATTTTTCTGAGTTCAGCCATACCAAATTTGTCACATAAAATATTTCAAGCTACAGTATACTGAGTATAATGAAAATCAACGCTTAGATTTTTAAATGTTTAATTCACTATTTATTTAACAAGGAAAAGTAGTAATAAAAATTAACAACTAACATAATTATAATAAATGCTCTAATTGAGCTCCTTGGGTTAATTGCCAGTACTCAAGACGTCAAATGAACTCTTGGGTTATGTTTGACAACATCACGTGTGTAATCTGTTGCATTTCAGCACGGATTCTCTCTTTGAGATTTTCTAAGGTGGTTGTTCAGTTTACAGATACTTTACTTTTTAAATAACCCCAGATCGAAAACTCCATGGGATTTAAATCTGGCGACCTAACAGACCATTCAATTTGACTGCGTCGTCCAGTCCAGTGATTGGGAAAAGTTCGGTTTAAAAAAATTCTAACTGTTATAGTACACTGTGGACTTGCTCCATCCTGATGGAATCAAATGGTGGGATCTATTTGACCAGGGTTATTAATGTCAGGAAAAGTTGCCGTTAAAAATGGAACTACATAGGTTTGTAACATTTCTAAATATCTGTCACCCGTCACAGTTCCGTCAAAAAAATATGGTCCTATAATTGTATTCCTAACAATCCCAGTTAACACGGTTACTTTTCGGTGATATTGGGTATAAGCTTCCATTGTCCAATTAGGATTTTCTGTTGCCCAATAACGACAATTTTGTCTGTTCACGGTACCGTTTAAACAAAAAGTAGCTTCGTCGGAAAACAATATATTATATTCAAATCCATTAATTCGATTACACAATTCTTGCATATTTTCTAAAAACTCCATACGTCTATCGAAATCGTCTTCATTAAGTTCATTTATAAGTTTAATTCTGTAAGAATGTAATTTGGCCCTTTTTAAATTTTTATGAACAGCGCCACGTAATAAAGTAATTGAACAATGAGGATTTTCTTCAACTTCAAGTAATACATTTAATTGAGTATCTCCAGAAACTCTTGGATTTATCCCTAACATTATCGATCTCATTAAATTTATGCAATATTTTGCTTACCGTCGCTTTATTTATAGGTAGACCATCAGGATATTTTTCATTAAAGATATCGCATACTTCTGCCATACTTCTTTTACGATCGCCATAACCTAATATCATTAAAACATCTATTCGCTATTTTTCTGAGAGCATCATCGTAATTTCAAATAATTTTAGGGTAACACTTCTTAAAAAGGTGCTGTTATAAACTTATAAATCGATGTGACACAACAAAATAATTTCTTATTGACATATGCAATGGTAACTATGAATTTATTTTCTGACTACTAAAGATTGTGACATGTCACAGCCTACTTGATTTTTGACTACTATTTTGACATACTATTGCAGTAATTTTTATTTAAATGAAACTGGTTATCTCTAATAAACAAACAGCTTACCTTCTCTTTCGTTCAACAATACGCCATTTCACTTGAACATTTGTTGTAACTAAGATATTTGTTTATCTTTATTGAGCAGTGACCACTTTACTAACTTTCCTTGTTAAATAAATAGTGAAAAAAATATTTGATTTTCATTATACTCAGTAGCTTGAAATATTTTGTGTGGCAAATTTGGTATGGTTAAACTCAGAAAAATATGGGCTGTTAATTTTTGATTTTTTTTGAAAAAAGTTAACTCGTGAGATAATGGGCCGTTTCCACACTTTATGAACGCACGGTATATATATATATATATATATATATATATATAAGGGTTTTCAAAGTTAAGTCTGCACTATTGCTAACTTTCTTATTAATGGAGCTACGAAGTCGGTTAAATTAGCAAAGTAGTGGGTTTTTTTACGCTGATTACGATGGTGGAGAAAGAAAAACCATTGAAAGTCGCATTCTCGAAAAATCGCCGAAAACATACCTTTTCTCTAATGGAACACCCTGTATACAATATTCTCAGTCGATAGAGAATTAAATTCTAAGCAAAAGTTATTATATGCGTTTCTATCCTACAGTAGAAAGTAAGGGAGATTTTGCCCATTTTTTAATTTAATCAATCATTTAATTTATTACAAGAATTTTTTGGCAATAGATGCTTAGCTACGAACGGTCCTTTTCGCTGGCCTCCTCTGTCTCCGGGCATAACCCCTTTGAACTTTTACTTGTGGAGATCTTTAAAAAATGAGTTGTATAAAAGACGTTATACAAATATCGAAGAACTCCAACAAACGATTATTCATATTATTAACAGTATTGATGCTTGAACTACTTTGACGGCCACAAGACGCCTTTCTAAGCACGTAGAAAAATGTATGGAACAAAGAGGAGACCTTTTCCAGCATTTAATTTAAGACCTGTTAATTTTATTTATTATTTAGATCGTGTTCAAATTCATTAAATAAAGGATTACTTTCGAATCATAGCCTACTTGACGAAATTAAAAGATCGGCAAAATCTCCCTTATCTTTTACTGTAGGATAGAAATGCATATGACATCTTTTGCTCAGAATTTAATTCGCTATCGACTGAGAATATTGTATATAGGGTATTCCATTAGAAAAAGTATGTTTTCGTCGATTTTTCGACAATGCGACTTTCAATTGTTTATCTTTTTCCGCCATCGTAATCAGCGTAGAAAAACACACTACTTTGCTAATTTAACCGACTTCGTAGCTCCATTAATAAGATAGTTAGCAATAGTGCAGACTTAACTTTGAAAACCCTGTAATATATGTATATATCGACCCTAAAGTAATCCTTTGGGGTTTATTAAATAAACAATTAGTAAAATCTTAAACAATAACGAAATAGAAAAACGATTAAGTTTAACCGAATATTAATAGATGTCACGTTATAAAAAGACTGTTGTGTTTATACATTACTTCAGTCTGTAAAGAATGGCTTCTGTTAATTAAAATTGCCGTCAATAAATGTTTGGGGCGGAGTTATTGGTGAACATGCTATTGGACCTTATTTTTTTAACATGCATTTCAATAAAGCTATGTAGCTTGATTTTTTCAAAATAATTTGCAAAATCTATGTGCAATGAAATATGGCTGTAACACGATGGAACCCCGCGCATTACTCCGTTCACGCCAGGAACCATCTCAATGCGTTCTTACCAAATCGTTGGATTGTCAGAGACATGGCCATGTAACTGGCCTTCCCGAGCCCCCCCATTTAACTAAACCAGATTTCTATTTGTAGGGGTATGTTAAGGAAATTGTTTACCAAGAGCCGCCAACTACAAAAGAAAATATGCAACAAAGAACAAGTAATGCGTTTGAGAGTATTACGCTTAACATGTTAAGAAATTCTTATCAACAACATTATTTATACATACGTTAACGATGTCACAATAATACTGAAATAAAACTATTCATACATTTTCTGTGTCTAATAACGGCTTTTGATGAATATCAGTATATTTACGAATAACGACTAGCTACAGATAAAGATGAATTTAACTAAAAAACGATTGGGTGTAGGGAATGCTTCATAAAAGTGATAGAGTAGCAAATAAGCTATCCCCTGCCGATAAAAATCATAGGGCATATAGACCATATACATAAAATATTCTAGTACAAATAATAATTAATTTCGTTTGTTCTTGAAAGATACAAAGTGATCAACACATGTCCATTCAGACAAAGAAATTGCCATATCTTGGAAAGCACTGGGTAAAATATGCCGTAATTTTGTTAAGGTAATGTACGAAGCGAGGAGAATTCAAATCTGGAATAATATATAGGGTGTTCCATTAAAAAACATGTAAGTTTGTGTTGTCATGGACTTATACATATACACTCCACCCTGTATTTGTGAAAATATTTTTAAAATGTGCTGTTATATTAAGCTATTTATTGGAAGACAAGAGCTAAGATGCAGGGCCCTGTATAATAAAATCAACGTTCATACGGATAACCATCAACTAAATTTATGATACAAGGGTACTCACTGTTCCATCCTTTACTCATTACGATAATGATTATGATTATAACGATTATGACTATTACGATTATGGTTTTTTTTTTATGTTTGCTACGGCTAAACTGCTAAGGTCATCAGCCGTATTTCACTCGATATATTTCTAAATACATGTTTCTACTTTGTCATAATTTTGAGTACAGTCCTGTTTCCTTTAAGAATCCTATAAGGCCTCGAATCGTATTCTTATTTCCTGCAAGCAATGTTTCTATATTATCCGGTAGATTGAATTTTCTTCTAGCGTGGAGATATACAGGACACGTTAGCAAAATATGCTTGACATTTAATTCAACGTTGCACGTATCACAACGCGGTTTAGGGCCTCTTGTCATTAGGTGGAGGCTGCTGATGTTAGTGTGCCCAATTCTTAGCCTGCTTACAATGACTTGGTCACGCCTTCTCATATTTTTGGGGTACAACCATTTTCCTACTTTCGGTTTGATCTCTTTCAGATGACTGTTTGTGCTTTCCCACTCCATGCACCAGTGTTGCAGTATACCGTCTTTATAGATTTGTTTAGCGGTGAGCTATCTAAATTCACGCTTTGTGCTCGACCTTGTCGAGAATGTCGACTTCGCAGTTGCATGTAATTCCTACGTGACTAGGGATCCAGGCTATCACTATGTGAAGTTGCCTTGTCAGTAAAAAGTCAACATGTGATCTGATTTCTTGTACCAGCCCATCCTCGCTGAAGTCGTTACTTAGGGCTTCGACTGCGCTGCGAGAATCGGTACAGACGATAAATCGGTCGTGATAATAATTTTCCACGAAAAGCAAGGCATGCTTTATGGCGATTAATTCCGCGGTAAATATGCTCACCTTAGTATGGAGTGAGAAAAGGTGGTTAATGCCATCACACGAAACGGTGCAACCGACACCATTAGGTGTCTTAGAGCCGTCAGTGTAGATAAATCGGTACCCTAGGTACCGTAACTCACGACCCCTTTGTTGATACTGTATATTGGACGTTTCAATTTTCTTGTAGGCTCCTAGGGACGTATCGAATACCGGACGTCTACTGCACCAAGGCGGGACTTCGTACAGTTGGCTCCGTATGACGGGGATCGCAGGTAAGTTATAATTATCTAGTATTTCCTTACAACGGACGGTGCAAGGACGAGTGATTGTGGTCCTGTTACTAAACGCACTCAGATTGCAGTTGAGCAGCAAGTCATAATTGGGGTGACAAGGATTATTACGATTATGATTATTACGATTATGATTAATGCGATAATGATTATTACGAAAATGATTATTACGTTTATGAATATTACGATCATTATTATTACGATCATGATTATTACGATCATGATTATTACGATCATGATTATTACGATCATGATTATTACGATCATGATTATTACCATTATGAGTATTACGATTATGATTATTACGATTATGATTATTACGATTATGATTATTACGATTATGATTATTACGATTGTGATTATTACGATTATGATTATTACGATAATGATTATTACGAAAATGATTGTTACGATTATGATTATTACGATTATGATTATTACGATTATGATTATTACGATTATGATTATTACGATAATGATTATTACGACTATGATTATTACGTTTATGAATAATACGATCATTATTGCTACGATCATGATTATTATGATCATGATTATTACGATCATGAGTATTACGATTATGAGTATTACGATTATGATTATTACGATTATTATTGTTACGATTATGATTATTACGATTATGATTATTACGATTATGATTATTACGATTAAGATTATTACGATTATGATTATTACGATTATGATTATTACGAGTACCATTACGTTTATCATTACGACTACCACTACGATTACCATTATGACTACCATTACGATTACCATTAAGATTTCCATTACGATTACGATAACGATTACGATTACCATTACGATTACAATCACGATTACCATTACGATTATCATTACGATTACCATTACGATTACCATTACGATTACCATTACGATTACCATTACGATTACCATTGCGATTACCATTACGATTACTATTACGATTACCATTACGATTACCATTACGATTACCATTACGACTACCATTACGACTACCCTTACGATTACCGTTACGATTACCGTTACGATTACCGTCACGATTACCGTTGCGATTACCGTTACGATTACCGTTACGATTACCGTTACGATTACCGTTACGATTACCGTTACGATTACCGCTAGGATTACCGTTACAATTACCGTTCCAATTACCCTCACAATTACCGTTACAATTACGTTACAATTACGTTACAATTAGCGTTACAATTGCCGTTACAATTACAGTTACAATTAACGTTACAGTTACCATTACGATTACCATTACTATTACCATTACGATTACCATTACAGTTATCATTCATTACAATTACCATTACAATTACCATTACATTTACCATAACAATTACCATTACAATTAGCATTACAATTACCATTACAATTACCATTACAATTACCATTACAATTACCATTACAATTAGCATTACAATTACCATTACAATTACCATTGCAATTACCATTGCAATGACCATTGCAATTACCATTGCAATTACCATTGCAATTACCATTGCAATTACCATTGCAATTACCATTACACTTACCATTACACTTACCATTACAGTTACCATTACTGTTTCCATTACTGTTTCCATTACTATTACCATTACTATTACCATTACTATTACCATTACTATTACCATTACTATTACCATTACTATTACTATTACTATTACTATCACTATTACTATTACTATTACTATTACTATTACTATATATACTATAATAAAAGGACTCCAATATAAATGGTTTAAAAGCTATTTAAAAAATCGAACCAGTTATGTTAAAGTGGGTAACAGTACTACCGTACCAAACAAAAATAATGTTGGTGTACCGCAAGGGAGTAATCTGGGTCCCCTACTGTTTCTAATTTATGTTAACAACATCTTCGGGGTTATAAAGAATGCCAAACTTTACATGTATGCGGACGATGCAGTACTGTACTATTCACACCGTGATATTGAAACTTGTAATAAAATTATGCAATACGAAATGAACACATTGGTAAAATGGACGCATGAAAGAAATATACATATTAATGAAAAAAAAACCGTAACCATGACATTCATCACACCTCATATGCCTAAAATAAATAATCCAACGCTAGAAATTCACAGCTGTAATTGTTCCCTACAAACAGAACACTGTAGTTGTACTGTGATTACCACAGTCTATAATGCATTGTACCTAGGACTTAATATAGACCACCAGCTAAAATATGACAAGCACATAGACAACCTACATGCAAGAATCAAAAAAATGGTCGGATGTCTCTACATTCTTTGCGACATAGTAGATACTAAAACAATAGTAATGGTCTACAAGTCGTTAATAGAGTCCTTAATAAGGTATGGAGTACAAATATGGGGTTGTGCAGAATACGTCCATATGAAGAAATTAGAAGCGCTGCAATTAAAAATTCTTAAATTAATACACAAAAGAAGAATATTAGACAAAACCAATTATTAATAATGAGTGATACTTACTACCTTCAGCATATTACAAATATATACATATAATCCAAAACTATGACAATAATGAATACAAACGAACAATACAACAACATATGCAACTCGGAGCACAAAATATGAAGTACCATATTTTTCAATAGATATGGGAGAAGAACGTTGAAGTGCGTAATCCGACACTCTTCAACTCGATTCCAAGCAGCATATCTGGAAATAGAATAAATCCCTTTAAGAAACATGTCAAACATTGGTTACAAATTTCTGATTAAAATTGTCTTCTTTTTTAAAATTCATGTTATGATCATTTATAGCTTGAATGACTGTGCAACTGTAATGAACGTCAAATCAAATATATTATTTCTGTTATAATAGTTCATTAGAAGTATTGTAATCTATTTAAGTATGGCACCAACTGCCAAGTCACTATGACTTAGTTGGACCTGTAACTTTCTGTATCTATAGACAAAATAAATTCAATTCAATTCAATTCAATTCAATTACTATTACTATTACTATTACTATTACTATTACTATTACTATTACTATTACTATTACTATTACTATTACTATTACTATTACTATTACTATTACTATTACTATTACTATTACTATTACTATTACTATTACTATTACTATTACTATTACTATTACTAATTACTATTACTATTACTATTATTACTATTACTATTACTATTACTATATTACTATTACTATTACTATTACTATTACTATTACTATTACTATTATATTACTATTACTATTACTATTACTATTACTATTACTATTACTATTACTATTATCTATTACTATTACTATTACTATTAATATATTACTATTACTATTACTTTATTACTATTATTATTACATTATTACTATTACTTTACTATTACTATTACATATTACTATTACTATTACTATTACTATTACTAATTATTATTACTATTACTATTACTATTATATTACTATTACTATTACTATTACTATTACTATTACTATTATTATTACTATTACTATTACTATTACTATTACTATTACTATTTACTATTACTATTACTATTACTATTACTATTACTATTACTATTACTATTACTATTACTATTACTATTACTATTACTATTACTATTACTATTACTATTACTATTACTTATTATCTATTACTATTACTATTACTATTACTATTACTATTACTATTACTATTACTATTACTATTACTATTACTATTACTATTACTATTACTATTACTATTACTAATCTAATCTAATTTAATCCAATCTAATCTAATTTAATTTAATTTAACCTTATGTAGTTTAAAATAGATTTTAATATCGCAGAGAATATGAATAGGTTTTATTAATTACGTCAGTACATACCAATTCTCTTTATTGTTTGTTATCATTAAATAGTCATTTCATGTTTTTCTTCTAAGGTATTTTTTTCTTATTTTGAATTTTTAATTAATTTTAAATAGATGGAATTTTATTACTAGTTTACTACCTGATTTAATTAATAAGATGATCATGCAATTGCTTTTATGTTTAGATTAATTTAAAGTAAACTTGGTTTGCTATCTTTAATTATTATTATATAGATTGTACTAATAAAAATTATCTATAGTATAAATAATGTGGGATATATATGTATTAGTATTTAGGAGGGTTGAGCTGTATGATCTTTTGAACATGATGTTAATTTAAAGAAAATAATTTTAATGTTTCCTTATTTTTGTAAAGTATGACTTTAAATTATGCATTGCACACTTTGTCAACAGCCTGTCAAAAGGTTAGCTTAAAGTGGAATTTGTAATATTTCGTTAATAAAGATATATTGATTGATCGATTGATTGATTACTATTACTATTACTATTATATTACTATTACTATTACTATTACTATTACTATTACTATTACTATTACTATTACTATTACTATTACTATTACTATTACTATTACTATTACTATTACTATTACTATTACTATTACTATTACTATTACTATTACTATTACTATTACTATTACTATTACTATTACTATTACTATTACTATTACTATTACTATTACTATTACTTTTTTTTTTTTTTTTTACATATAGCGCATCGACTTCTGTGGTCATTAGCGCTTTACATTATCCTCCTTTCTCTTCATTATATTTCTTGGTACACTGCTATACTTTTTAAGAACCTAATTGCCCTTTCGATGCCTTCCTTTTGGTGAGTATTTCTTCGATATTATTTGTTAATTCACACATATCTCTAATATTTTTATTGCAGGGCATTGACATAGGACGTGATTGACTGTGAGGACGTGATCCTCGCAGTAATTACACGATGGTCGTTCGGAAGAAGTAAGTAAGTATGAGTGTGTCAATTTAGTATGTCCAATCCTCAGTCTTGTTATTCTAGTCTGATCTTGTCTGCATAGCTTTTCGGATCCTTTCCAACGACTAATATCCTTTTTTATACTATTTAGGCTGTTGTTTATTTCCCTCTACCGATCCTGCCATTTTTGTTTCAGGTTTCCTTTTAAAGTTTTCCTTATATTTTCAGGAACATGGATCTCGACGTCGACTGTGTCCCGACACGCAGCTCTGCGCGCCGCTTCGTCTGCTTTCTCGTTTCCAGGTATACCGCAATGCCCCGGTACCCATATAAAGGTAATTTCCTTTTTTTATTTCTTTCAGGTATTCTAGTGTGTCTACCATCATCATCGCCATGGAGTCCTGTGGACGTACTTTGCGAATCCCGTTGATAACCCTGATGGAGTCTGTGACTATTATGTGATGCTGTGATAGAGAAATATCACAGAATTTAAGCGCTTGCCATGCCGCGTATTGTTCTGCCAGGTATACGGTGGCATCTGGTGGTAGCGACCAAGTGTGGGTTTTATCTCCCACAACTATGGCTGCTCCTACACCATGACAATTCCTTAGATCCATCGGTGTACGCAACGATCGAGTTTGGGTAAGTATTTAGTATACTTTCGAACGCTTTTCGGTGTTCTTCTGCAGTTCTGTTTGTTTTAGGTGTTCGGTTTAATTCTAGATGGATTGATGTTTCCTCCCTAGTCCATGGTGGGAATTCGGCTATGTTTATCGTCAATGTGCGTGGTAACGTATATTCTAATTCGTTCAACAATTCCAGTGCTCGCACGCCGGCAGGTCGTGAGATGGTGGGTCTGATGACGTACCTACTTCTGCCTCGGAACATAATGGCAAAGTTCCGGTGTCTCGGCTGTGCTCTTATGTTAACGGCGTAGTTGATGATCAGGTACGCGCGTCTCGTTTCCAAAGGCAACACTCCTGTTTCGCTGAGTAAACTTGTTACAGGGCTGGTACGAAAAGCGCCTAGACAGCATCGTAAAGCTGAGTTCTGTACTGGGTCTAGTAATGCGAGTGTTGTTTTACGAGCCGATGAGTATGCGACACAACCATAGTCGATTTTGGCGAGGATCATCGAACGGTATATATCTAGCAGTATCTTCGTTTCCAAATTTAGTCCCAGAGATTGCTCTCAGTGCGTTCAGAGCTAGTTTGCATTTCCGTACAAGATCGATGATGTGCGGTTTCCATGTGAGCTTCGAATCGAGGGTAATTCGAGAAATCTGATCGTTTCTTTGCAGCTTATGGGTGTTTCATTCATATACATGCGTGGTCCATAGTGCGGTTTCCTCATGCGACAAAATGTATGCTCTGGGTCTTCTGTGCAGAAAAACGGAAACCCATCTTTGTCGAGTTTAGCAGTATCGTGTTAATCGCATTCTGCAATTTATCGACGATAGTTTTCATTTTAGGTGCCGAGAAAAATTGCCAAGTCGTCGACGTATAAACACCTACCGACGGATGGGTCTACCGATGATGCTAGATCATTGACCGCAATGGCAAAAGGGTCACGCTGAGCGTGGACCCTGCGGCACTCCGTTTTCTAAGATCCTTCTGGTAGATAGCTCGTGGCCCACTCGAACCCTGAAGCTTCTGTCATCTAAGAACGAAGCGACAAATTTTAGTACGTTGCCCTTCAATCCCCAGTCGTGGAGTTTGCGCACGATTCCATTTCGTCTTACCGTGTCGTAGGCCTTTTCGAGGTCGAAAACACGGCTACGGCATGCTCGCCTTTTCTAAATGTATCTAGGATCGCTCTTTCTAAGTACACCAGTTGGTCCAACGTCGATCTGCGTTGTCTAAAGCCGGCTTGGTGTTCGGCAAGGAGATGGTGAGTCTCCAAGTACCACATGATCCTCTTACTAACCATTTTTTCCATGATTTTGCCTAGACAGCAGGTCAGGCTAATCGGCCTGTAGCTAGATGGTTGTGTAGGGTCTTTTCCTTCCTTCGGAATCGTTACAATCACAGCTTCTTTCCAGGCAGTAGGGTATGTACCTTCGTTCCATATCTTATTGTATAAGGTGAGGGGCGGCTGTTTTAAAATGGAAAGATCTTCCCTCACAAGTTCCTAAGGGATTCCATCTGGTCCTGGTGCGGATTTTTTACATTTTCCAAGGCCTCTTCAATTTCAAATTGTCGAAATGGAGCGTTAATTGGTAAGTTACCTTGGTCGTCTAAACTTGAAGGCTTTTCCCCTTCGTGACTTGTTTCCAGGGGGAATGCTTCGTAGTTCTTAGATCTACTGACTGATTCATATTGATTTGCGAAAGCTTCTGCAACGTCTATTGTCCTATCCAGTAGATGACCGTTCACATTTAATTTAATGGAAGTTAGGTTTCTCTTCGTCCCTGTCACCGCCTTGATCTTACGCCATACCTCAGCTGTCGGTGTTAATCGGTTAATCGACGATACGTACTCATTCCATGACGTACGTTTGCTCTCCAACATCATTCGGCGTGCTTGCGCTCTAGCTCTCTTAAAGGCGATCATATTTTGCAACGTCGGGTGCCTCTTGAATGAGTTAAAAAGTCGTTTCTTTTCCCTTATAGCCTGCCTTACTCGATCGTTCCACCATGGAACTGGCGTTCGTCGAACTGTTCCCCCTGCTATAGGAATGCTGTTTTCGGCAGCATGGACGATTTCGGTGCTTAAAGCCGCTACTGCTTCATCGACAGTCTCACATAGTTCCGAAATGAGGAGGTAGGATCTATATGTTTCCCAATCGGCGTGTTGTAGCAGCCATCTTCTGGGGATAGCGCTAGGAGTGTGTCGGAGTCCAAAAAACATGGCTATAGGGATATGATCGCTACCATAAGGATGGTCTAATGTGGTCCACTCGATCTTGTGGGCTACGTCCGGCGTGCACAGGGAGAGATCTATCGCTGAGAAGTTGTTAGCCTTCGAGTTCATAAATGTTGGAGCGCCGTTGTTAAGCACAACTAGGTTGTTATCCTCGACAACTCTTTCTACGCGATGACCTGTCGCGTTCACGGTGGCAGAACCCCATAGTGGGTTATGAGCGTTGAGATCCCCAACTACAAGGAACGGTCGTGGTAGCTGCCTTAACAGCCCTTCGAGGTCTTGCGATCTCCAGTCAGCGTTGGGTAAGTATATGTTACAGATAGTGAGGTTAACGGGTGCTGTTAATCTTACTGCTATTGCTTGCAGGTTTGTAACAATAGGGACTTCCGAAGCACCTACATCACTTCTGAGAAAAATCGCTACTCCCCCGTTAGCTCGGTCTGTTTCCACGTCTTTCCTCAGTATTCTGTAACCCTTCAATGCGTACAGACTTCGAGGTTTCAGATGTGTTTCCTGTAAACACATAAGATACGGGTTGTAATCCCTTCAATTTCAAAGAGCAATATCGCCGTATTAAACCGTTGCAGTTCCATTGTATTATGTATTCATTATTTCCCTCCATTTTAAGTTAAATAAATTCATAAGAATACGTAAATACTGACAAACGTGTATAAATACGACGAACTAACGAGTAAAATAATAGGTAAGTAAATGAGTACTCTGGACTTACACATATAAATAACAAATAGATATATAAATAGAACTCTAAATAAATATAATATATAAATACTCTGGACGGCAAACACAAATATCACAGATATTATCACAGAAATTATTCCCTATCAGGTCGACCCCTTTCGGGGTTTTCCTTTAGGCCACCCTTTTTTCTTCTTCAACGTTTTGACGGAGACTTCCGAGCTACCGGTGAGCTCGTCTTCCGTCGAATAGCTAGATCCTACTCGCTCTATTCTTTTCCTTTTTTCGGATCCTACGTCTGAAAGTGCAGGACCTTGACTCGATAATGAATTCACACGCGATCTCGTTGCCGGCGGTTGGAATCGCGGTGCATGTGGTTCTTTGGTTATAAATACTTCTTTTAGCATGGTAACTAAAGTAGGTACCAGCTCTTTTACTAATTGGGTGGTATCAAGTTGTTGTTTCTTCTCCACCATCTTTGAGTAGGAAATGCCCTGCTGCGGGTTAAGTAAGATTACTTTCCTCCTGGCTTCAGGGTAAGAAAGATTCTCTTTCACTTTAACTTCTTGTACAGCGGTTTCTTGTTTATATATTGGACACTGTCTGGATATAGCCAAATGTTGGCCTTTGCAATTAACACACTGCAGTGGTTCTGCGCAGGGTTTCCCTTCGTGCAATTCCTTTCCGCAAACACACACATGCATGTTCTCGCATCGTTGTGCCGTATGGCCGAACTTTTGACACCGAAAACATCTCATCGGCGCCGGAATGTAGGCGCGTACGGTTACTGACAGGTAACCTGCTTTAATTTTATTAGGCAGCTTTGGAGAGTTAAAGGTAAGTACATGGTTAGGAGTGTCCTGCAGTTCTCCGTTAACCCTTTTCTTTATCCTCCGTACTTCCGTAACACCTTGACTTTTGAGTTCTTCACATATTTCGTCTGTCGTGCAAACTAAGAGGTCTTTACAATTTATTACACCTTTACAGGAGTTTAGTGTATTATGAGGGGTAACCTCAATCCTCAATTCTCCCAATCTTTCTGCTCGTAAGAGTTTATTTGCTTGAGCTGAACTAACGGTTTCGATTAACAACCCATCCCTAACTTTACGAATGCTTTTCGTCTCTCCAATTAAACCGTACAACTGTCTCTGGATAAGAAACGGACTGTCTCTACTAAAGTCGCCGTCGACTTTCTTAACGACCAGGAACCGGGGTGTTACCGCCTTTTCCTGGTTCGTTAAGGGGTATTTAGAAGGACCCTTACCTTCACCCGGTTTTAAGGGGCCAGGCACCCCTGATTTTTCCATTAGATCAATATTCATCTTGATCCCACGAGTCGGGACGAACTAAATGTCGAGTGCAGCAGTGCGCCCTTACCACACTAAGGCTATATACAAGAAAGGGTCGCCAGGTGCTTTCAGGACAACCGTTCAAGACTTCGTAACGTGAAGCCATTCATCCATCCGCACGGTACGTATAACACCTTGGATTCACGGATTTTTTTCAGAGGTTTACTCCTCTGCGGGCCAGGCGGTGAAGCCAAGCCCCCCGTCCGAGCAGAGACATGACCTAACTCTGACGGTATGTACAAGGAGAAGAACGGGTCTTCTCTAGGTCCATCGGGTACCTCGGGTTTGGCGATCCCCGTACTGCCTATATGAAAATAGACAGCCCCTGAGGGCCCATTACCATTACTATTACCATTACTATTACCATTACTAATACCATTACAATTACCATTACCATTACTATTACCACCTTATGTTTCATTTTGTGTTAAGTGTATACTATTTCATAATTTTTTTTCCATTTAAATGCATCTTTTGTTAAAGAAGTTTCAGAATGAAAAGACTATCGCCCGGTTTTTCTAATGCTCTACTCATTTATTTTATGCTAATATTTTAAGGAAACAATGAAACCTTTATTAATGTTATTAAATACATCTATTTTATTACTATGTGTCATTCATTAAATTTTAAGTGCCACTCCAAAAAACTTAACAAAACCAAATCTGGAGATTATGATAAAGATAATTGATTACTTACAAGCAAATGCATTGTTCGGTTATGTGATAAACAAAACCTTAAAATTGTGTAAAAAAACAATACCTACTTTACTACTAGAGAGCAGATTAAATAGATTGTCAATATAAATTCGTGAAAAATCGTAACGGAAATTATTACGTATTGTTTCACTGAAATGAAAACATTAAACATGAAGGTTATTGTAGCCCTTCTGATATGTGCAGTCTTAGTAAAGACAAATCCAGTGCCACGAAATCCTCATAATTTATGGCAAAGAAGTGGTAAGGTTGAGGGTGACATGTTATTACAGACATGGCAAAGAAATGGAGTGGTTGACCAAAGATTAAGGTGGCCGAATAGAGTAATACCCTACGTCTTATCTAACGCTTTTAGTAAGGTTCTTGTTATAACAGTGTTTTATTTGCTGACAATTAATATTTTAGATGAACAAGAAAAAGCATTTATTAGGCAAACACTTGCTCAAGAATACGCAAAAACTTGCGTTACAGTAAGAGAACGTACTAACGAAGCGGACTACGTTTACGTTACTGTAAGTTGAAAATAAAAAGTTTAATGTTACAAATAACAATACAATTACAAGGGTGACAACTCAGGATGTTGGTCATGGGTAGGTCGTTTAGGAGGACAGCAACAACTTAACTTGCAATTAAATGGATGTATTTGGAGTAATACTATTGTTCATGAATTTTTACATGCTGCTGGTTTTTATCACCAACAAAGTGCTACTGAAAGGGATGATTACGTTAATATCTATTGGCAGAATATTCAATCAGGTATATCTATCAAATTGCATAAATGTTACAAAGTATTATGTTTTAATTATTAGGGCAAGAACACAACTTTGTAAAATATGAGGCTAATGTAGTAACAAGTTACAACGAACCGTACGATTACTATAGTATAATGCATTATGATAGATATGCGTTCTCGTCCAATGGACAGCCAACGATTTTGGCAAAAGTAAAAGAATTAATTTCTTATTTCAGAACAATGAACTCATAACATTTTGTTTTAGGCTGACCCTAACATACCTATTGGTGAATCGGCTGTAATAAGCACTACTGATATTAGAAAACTCAACAAAATGTATGGTTGTCTCTAATTTATTCATCATTACTTTGCTATTATAATTGTAAATGTAAGGACAATTTTGAGTACTCAATAAATAAGTAACTGAAAAAATGTTTATTGTATAATAATGCATGCTATCAAACACATTTAGTACGGTGACATTTTGTAACACCGTTGGTACGGTGGGGTATGGGCTGAAATGTGCTTATACGGTGGGATAAAGGCCGGAACTGTCCGTACGATGGGGTATCTGCTGAAGCAGGCTTGTAGTGTGGCTTTCTTTCACAGACATGACATTATCCTGCTTTTTTTGCTCCTTTCCAGCACTTTCCTGAATTGCCTTTTCTTAGACAATGCCCGTTATTTCAGGTTGAATTGTATTCTTAGATTAATTTGTCTCATCTTCATATAAGGCGATATAAAATCGAATACTGTTTCAGAAATTGTCGACGAGTAATGGGATTAGCGGCTTTGTTGATTGCATTGTGGACTACAAAGGAATTGATGGAGGCTGTATTCAATAAGGAATAAAACATAATCAAAGGACATCTACGACTGTTGCGTGCTACATTATAATTTGTTGAAAGTTCGTCCGCTACGTCTAGTCCTCCTTTTGACAAAGTATAAAACGTTACGATTTCCGGTTTTCGTTCATCCCCCAGTACTGTTTTCAATAGAATTGTCATGATGTAAGGTAGACAGTAAGTTCTTAGGAACATACGTTCCTTGGAGCGCAAATAATGAACTTTTCTCCTCTCTTGAATATCTAATCTGTATTGATAAATAGCTGTTATAAACATGTCACTTGGAAAATATCTGTGAAATTTAAGAAGTCACTCATTAAGTACGGTGGGGTAAGGTTACAGTTCTCGTTTACGGCGATGTGAAGCGATCGGAGTGCGATTGATGACTGACCGGGCACCACTAACGCACTGTAGGAAGCCAAATGGTAAGCTACTAAAAGCAGCATCCACGTGCACTCCCGGCCGGATCCGCTTTGACGATCGGAAAAGTACTGGGGTATGATATACCCCACCGTACTTCCGTGGGGTTAACAAGAAATTATTTACAGGGGAATGATTTGCGTAGGGCTACTTTAATCTCACCATTATCAGAAAATATCTTTATGGCTAGTTCAATAGTAAGAATTTTTGAATTCAATGTATCTAAATAAGTTTGATTTTAACTTGCATGTGTTGACGATATCTTGGCATGTTTTGACAACTCTAGAGAAAAATCCACGTGTGTTTAACTAACGTAACATTAGGAACTAGACAAGATACTGATCCATCAATATTTGACATTTAGCCACTAAAATTCATATAACAAATTTGAATATTCGATATACAATAACCCAAACCACACTAACACTAATATACCTAACGATTCGAACAACACGCAAGGACATAAGTTAGTTGCTTATAATTTTTGTTCACCAAGGTCTATTCTTCTCATTAAATACGAATTACAATAATAAATTTTTGCCCATTAAATAACTACCACTTATTAATGAAGGTAATACAAACATGGTTGATATTATCTAACGATGTCTAATAGAGAACAAATCAAACAAAATCTGAAGTGTCTCCATTCAACATTCCCGTATACACGCATACACGAGCCTGTATTGGTATCTAATTAGCCTAGACCGGTTCCGAAAGTAAATAAAATATTGCGTTACCATTGCAATGAAGAATAAACTATTAGAAGTGTCAGTGTTACGTCAAAAAGTAAAACCTGAATAGCACAATAAAATTTCAAAAAAAGGATGTCGAACGAAATTGTGAAAATTTAAAAATTGGAGAATCGAGCCCTAAACAAATACATGTAATTGAAGGGGTTGAGAGGTAATCAGATTTATGCTTAACACCTTTGGCCATCAACGTCCTTCGTACGCGACCGTGAGACATGGGATTCCAAGCTTCAAAAGAGGTAAATTTTCCATTGAAGATAAAAACCGATCGGGAAGACCAGTTTCTGTGTCCACGTTTGTAAATATCGATCCAGTTCATGACATGATCTGATCAGATCGTCTAATTGTGGACTAGAACGAATATCTGAGAGCCTTAATATTTTATATGAACGCGTCTATCATATAGGTCACGTCGATTTGGACATGGCAAAACTTTCTGCAGAATGGATCCCCAAATGTCCGAATGTTAACCAAAAGTGTGAAAGGGAGAAGTATTGCATTCGATCTGTGCTCGGTTTGAAAGAGTTGTAAACCTCTTAAGCCGTGTTGTTACTATGGATGAAGCTTGGGTACATTATTACGACCCAAAAACAAAGCAGCAATCGGGGTAATGGAGATACTTTGGTTCTCCAAGGCCTAAGAAATTTAGAAAATCTGCTGGAAAAATTCTTGCTTCAGTTTCTTGGGATTGCCAAGGAGTAATTATGATTGATTTTGTGGATGAAGGTAGAACAATAACTGGGAATTAATATTCGACGTTACTACGACAACAAATTATGGAGAGAAGACGCGGAAAGTTGTCCGAAGGTATTTTGTTTTTGCAGAACAATGCCCCTGCACACAAATCGCGTCTTACCATGCAAACAATTCGTGATTTAGGGTTCGAATTACTTCGAACACCTCCCTTACTCACCAGATATGGCTCCGTCCGACTGTCATGTCTTTCCTAAACTTAAAAAAGTCTAAAGTGTCATGAATCTTCTTACAACGAGAGGCGATAGAAGCTGTGGAGGCCTGGTTTGCAGAGCAAGATAAAAAAATTGTTTGCAAGGACTAGACTAGTACGCCAAGAATACATCCTTGTAAACCATAAAAATTACAATAAGTTTTTTAAGTATTTTCCCTTTTTGAGGTAATGTCCAATGCCTTGTATTTACGACAAAAAGTCAAAATACTTTTATAAGTGGTTTCTAATGTTTAACGCTTGTACAACGTTTTGAATAAGTATGCCACTTTAAAGTGCAAGTGAATTTTAAAAGTTACTTAACCATGAAGGCGATTAACGATGAGACATTTTAACGTGTGAGCGTAGCGAACGCGTTAAAAAATCGAGATTGTTAATCGTGCATTAATATTCTAATTTTCTTGTTTTTGTGAAAACTTTGTATCCACCAGACTGTCATCTCGTTATGAAAGTACATAACGCCCGAAGTGGTTTTTCTTTACAGCTCCCGTCCGTGTGACGCAATTCATTCATTGTTAGATGTTTCACACAAATCAACGCAGCAACTTATACCAATTTAGTTTAAAATCGCCTTATTAATGCACGGTTTGGAGTTACTTGATTATTCCTATTAATAAACGATTCTCTGAAAAATTAAGTTTAAAAACAATTTTAACAAAAAACAAGTAATTTCCCCGTTGGTGCTTACGATAATTCTACTGTTTAATTTGATATTTGAGCTGAAACCCTGTATATATACGTTTTCCCAATTTTAATTGATTCTTCAACATCCCAGCCGAAAGCCTTAGTTAAAAGTATCAACTTATATAAGAATGATTTTTTATTTCAATACCTTTTTCAATGCTTCGACCACCTTGAAATTTCATATCTAATAGTTTTTTTTTAGTAGCTTCTATGCGTGTGAGAAATTTTATTTCGATAGCTCTGTTTAAATGACTAGTTTATTTGAAAAAATTTTAAAACTTGTAGGTTAACAGGTACTTGCGGTGATCCTATATTCCAAAAGTTGCGTGGATCTACGATTTTCCCATAATAACCGTATGCTAAATTTCATCACTCCAGCTGAATCGGTCTGACCGCTATCGTGTTATCATACACAGAGACACACATACACACGCACGTACGCACGCACGGACGAACTCACGCACGCACGCGCGCGCACGACCTCACGCACGCACGCGCGTACGCACGCTTGCACGCACTCACGCACGCACTTCCGTACGCACGCACGCGCACAGTCACGCACGCACGCACGTACGCGCACACACACGTACGCGTGTACGTGTGTGTACGCGTACGTGCGTGCACTCTCGCACACCCCACATACGCACATACGCACACACACGCACCCACACGCGCACACACACACGCGTACACGCACACACACATACACGCACACATGCACACACGCACGCACGCACAAACGCACACACGCACTCACGCACAACGCACACACACGCACACACGCACACACGCACACAGCACACACGCACACACGCACACGCACACGCACCACGCACACGCACACACGCACACACGCACACCCGCCACACACGCACACGCCACACGCACACCGCACACACGCACACACGCACAAACGCACACACGCACACACGCACACACGCATACACGCACACACGCACTCACGCACACACTCGCACACGCACACACGCATACACGCGCACACGCACACATGCACACACGCACACACGTATACAGACACACACGCACACACGCCCATATGCCCACATGCGCACGCACACACGTAAACAAGCACACACGCACACTAAACACGCACACACGCACACACGCACACACGCACACACGCACATACGCACACACGCACACTCGCACACACGCACACACGCACACACACACGCACACACGTACACACGCACACACGCACACACGCACACAGACACACACATACACACGCACACACCCATACCGCACACACGTACACACGCACACACGCACACACGGACACACGCACACACGCACACACGCCCATTTGCCCACACGCGCACACACGCACACGCGCACACGCGGTTACGGTAGTTAGCATAATAAAACCACGCGGTACTGAGAATTTCGATAAGATGAGGAAATTAAGTGTAAACAACCTTGGTTTTATATAACGTTAAATTAGGATTGTTTTTCGAAAGCATTACAACGACGAAAACAAATCGGGTTACAATTTTTTTTTTCGTTTGATAGCCTAACGTGGCCTAGCTGGTTTTTACGAAAATTATTCGGGTTTACCGCGCTTACGGCTTGAATGAATTTTAGATTTGTGATTGGTTATGTTTCGTGAAGTTTAAAGTAGCGAAGTTTGGAAGAATTGGAGGAGGAGAGCTTTGATTAAGTGACGAGTTAAGTAGGTTGTGCGTAAGCTATTATCTGGTAGTGGATCGGTGTCCTTATGTTAACCTTCCCTATGTTCGCGTGTGTCTGAGTAACGTTTAGAGTGGTGAAGATTAGAACGACTGCTATCCCTTTTTGCGAAGCGTATTTTGATAATGAGTTTACACACGTTAGTTTAATAATTTTGTTTTCTCGGTACACTAGAATCACAGAGGGGAAAATAATCGCGAACGGCTTTGTGAAAGATGTCAGTAATTAAGTGGATTACTTTAACGAACGTGAATTGAGCACGCGTGTTGGATGTTATTTTTTGATGTAATTGTAATACTCCAAGATATTCCGTGGAACGGTAATGTATCCAGCATCACCCCATGCCGTAGAATTTTGCGTGTTGTGAGGAATAAAGTTGGTGGACAGCGGCCAGCTACCGTGCCGACGCGAAAGCGAGTCTGAGACCCGGAGCATCCCATTACTGTTTCTGCCTTGGCATCCTGAAAGATAAAATTTTAAGTACCTCAAAGTAAATATATACAAATTACATAAACCATGATTATCACAAGGGTTAAAAACTTCAGCCCTAAAGTATAAAATTCTTTTCATCTATGGAAAAGTAATATAATAACTGAGCAATGTTACAGAAATTATAAAAAAACATATAGTCATTTAATGCGCAGGGCTAAACGAACGCACCTTGAATATAAAATAAAAAACTCAAGTAATAAAACAAAATCTGTTTGGAATATAATAAACGATTCAATTACAAGTAAACAAAGATAAATTCCACAAAAGCTTCTAATCAATGACAATGACACTAAACCTACTGATATAGCCAGCTGCTTTAACAATTATTTCATTAATTCTACCAAACATTTATTAGCAAATAACGTTAACCTATACGAGTTTAATAGTCCTAATAAAATTCTAAATTCTGTATATCTTCACGAAGTTGAAGTTGAAGTATTAAACGTTATCCAAGAATGAAAAGGATGAGATTCTTCAGGCAGTGATGAATTTTCTTCCACTTTAGTTAAACTATGTGCTAAAGAAATTATGCTCCATCATTTGCGAGTGCTTCAATAACGGTATTTTCGCTGATACTCTTAAATTGTCTAAAGTGATTTGTGTTTATAAAAAAGGTGATCCAACAAGTCCGGATAATTATAGCCCTAGAGCGCTTCTTTCTAATTTTTAAAAAATTATAGAAAAACTTCTTGCCCAGCGTGTCATTAACTTTCTTAATGAGCATAACGTATTTTCCAATAATCAACATGGATTCAGGAAAGGTCGATCTACAGACACAGCATTAGCATCAGCTTTGGATATCATCTATAAGACTATTGGCAGAGGAAACAAAATATTCACATGTTTTTTTTGATAATTAGAGAAAGCCTTTGATTTAGTAAATCATACAATACTACTTGATAAAATTAAAAAGGTGGGATTGCGTGGAAAATGTCACCTGATAATTAAGTCTTATCTTACTTCCAGAAAGCAGTATGTAAATTGTCATGGCTGTTGTTCGACAACTTTAAGTTTAGATATGGGAGTACCTCAAGGCAGTGTACCCTTGTTTAGTAGAATTAGCGAAGTACAATCAGTTTTAAGTACCGAAAAAACTCGAATTATGCAATTTTACTCTAAATGTTCGCAATATAAAGATACCGAAATGTATATCAATAGAACAAGTAACAGTTTTTAAATTATTAGGACTTTCTATTAACTATTCCTTAACTCGGAGGATCATGCGTCGTCGATGAGTAAATCAATTGCATCAAAATGTTTTGAGCTTAAGTTACATAACTAACCTGAATATTGTTAGAATGTTTTATTTTGCGAGCATAGAGTCAATCATGAAATATGGGATAATCTTTTGAGGTAACATCACGCATAAAGATCGAATACTTGATTTATAAGATTTATGCTTCATATTAATCGTTACACATCCTGCAAATATTTATTTAGAAATAATCAGATATTAACTATGCCTTGTTTGTATATTCTAGAAATCCTAAAATTTGTAAAGAAAAACTTGAATGTTTATCAACTTCAAAATACGTATCACAATTATAATACTAGACATGGTACCAATTTAACTTACGAGAATCATAACTTAGAATTATATAAATGTTTTATATAACAAGGTTCCATTACATATAAGACGTTTACCCTATAACTGCTTTGTCAAAATTGTAAAAAGTTATTTAAGCTCAAAATGTTTCTATTCAGTTCAGGGATTTGTAGAATCAATTATAATTGACATGTTTTGACCTATCCATAATATATATATATATATATATATATATATATATATATATATATATATATATATATATATATATATATATATATATATATATATACAGATCATTTGAACAAATAAAGAAATTATTATATTATTATTAATGTTATTTTGGTTTACAATAAATATAAACGTTTGTTTTTAAAGAAGAGTTTTGAGATGATTTGTTTTTATTAAGCATTATAAGTTACGCCGCGTCACCGGTTTGTCACGTGTTTAAGTGGAAGCGGAGGAAAAGGAAAGGGTTCTCTACCCACCTGTAGTGGGTAATGTAGCCAACCGTCATCTCAAGGGTTCGGGCGGGGTGGAGAGAAGATATATGTTAAAGCCAGGCGCCAGAAGCCGTTCTCCTTTATTAGAAACAAGCACCACTATCCCGACTCCTGGATAGTGATGGCGAAGGAGGTGAGTAGGGAAAACAGGAAAGGAGCACACCAAAGGAAGAGAAATAAGAGACTGCAGTAGTGTGAAATAAACAAAGATATAATATTCAGCTCAGTCGAAATAATCATGTGTGTGGATCTATTCCACTCAAAATTATATGTAGGTGACAAAAAAAAAGGTAATTTGTGTCTAACTTATACCAATAAACTGTATCGTAAAACAAAAAAAAAATTGAAAATCTGATTTAAAGCAGATACAATAAAATATTTGTCCTTGAGGTTATTAACCAGATTAAAAAAAAATAAAATTAACGTTCGCAAGTTGTAATGGATTCAGTAACTTTGAACCCAACCAGTAATTGTTAGCAAAAAAAATTATATCTCAAATATATATATATATATATATATATATATATATATATATATATATATATATATATATACATACGTATGTATATATATCACGGTACTCAGCGTAAAAATAATCACTCAACTCAAAAATGCACTTGCTGTCGTTGTACAGCATTTAAAAGAAACAGTAATACATTTAGAATAGTAAACATAAATAAATTTATAATATGTCTTTCGGAAGAACAATTCAGTCCACTAAATTTAGTTAACTAATGGTTAAAGTGAAGTAATAGCAAAGTGAAGTCACCAAACTAGCACTGAACGTTTCTTCAAAAGGTACGTTATGAGCAATAAAATATTCAAGAGCAAGGAGCCTTCTTTAATTTTAAAACTTCAGATGTCACTTAAATACGTAAGACAAAATTTACAGATATATAACCTTTGAGCTAGGTGGTAGGGTATATTGAACCAGACGAATAAATAAAAAAAATACAGAAACTATTAGCTATTATGACGTAATTTCTACTGCGTAACTCCACAGTAAAAACTAAAATGGTAGCTAACTATGGATGGTACGGGTGTGGTTTTAATTTATCAAAAATTTAGTTAGTAATGAATATTGTAAATTTGAAAGTTACTAAAAACACTTAAATATGAAATAGGCAAATGTTTTAGCAATTTTGGAATCGTTAACAAATTCCAGCCAGTATAATTTTGGTCAATTACGTTGACTTACAAAATTTGAACTTCGTACGATAATATTGTAATTCTACTAATTAAGTCGATATTATTATTTTATAGTGAGTAAGTAGAACGTGAAAGAAATCACTGTCGAGTAATTCCAATATAAAGCGGCGATAAAGTATGTACTCAAATTCAGGTGATAGATAACAATAACACTCTGACCTTTCGTAGGGGTTAAAGGATTACCCTAAAATAGTTACAGCACAGAAGGTGGTGCAGCTGAATTCAAAGAGCAGAAGGAAGATATCGGTTGAGCGTCCACAAAAGAACATGTAGCAAATAGAACGTGTAGATGTTTTAAAGCAATTTTCGAAATTAAATTCCAATCATTAACTTCCAGATATTTAGAGATAACTAGTAATTACTAAACCATTACGTGATAACCATTACGTGATAACCATTACGATCGAAAGGTATATCGTAGGTATTTCTCCCAGATTATACCCGTATAATCGTTATTAGAAATTTTCCAGAAGAAATGTTGAAATTTTTCTAGCATTGCTAAGATGGCGATCGGCAGAAGGAAGAGAAAACGTGAACGATCCTTTTTAGACCAAAAATTGTTACATAGATCGCTTTTATATCGATAAAAATTCAATAAAGAAAGTTCCAAATTATTGTATTTCATACATTAACAATTATATGCTATTAAATAAGTAAATACCAAAGTTGCATTATTCCATTGGAGTATAGAGGGCGTACATATGTACTTTTCGTATAACTAAATTTATGTTGGCGAAAATTTAGCACGTTACAAGTTTATAATATACACACACACACACACACACACACACACACACACAATATATATATATATATATATATATATATATATATATATATATATATATATATATATATATATATATATATATATATGTATATATATATATATAATTTACATGTTTATTTGCTAAATTTCGTTTGTAAACGAACACTATACCTATGCTATAGGGCGATAACCTTTTTTATTTCAGTATTATTTATGTGACGGACTATCAAAGTTTAATCTGAAAATATGTCAGTTAAGATAAGGATGGGGGCAGTTTTATTTGAATTACAGGGTAAACTAAAGTTGATTCCAATAGTGGGTAGATTCCTTTATTTTAAGTTAGTAACAATATTCAAGGTGACATTTCGTAAAAAGTAAAGTGCCGAACAGTAAGAGCTGTATTGAAGCGATTTGGAGTTTCAGAATCGACCTAAGGAACCGTTGCTGACGAGCAAAAAGCCAGGTTCAAGTATTTTCCCTTTTCTATGCTAGTGCACATCCTTTCCTTTAGGTACATTTTATCCGGAATAAGACATGGTGGCGTTCAAAACATTATCCGATCAGACTTACCGTAACTACAAAATTTTCTTGAAATCCACGGTCTCACGACGAGCTAGTTGGACCTTTCAGTTATTTACTCTTGCGAGGTTCTACTACCGTTTGGACCATTACAACTTTTTACTTATGCGTATACAATTGTTTTTAAAATTGTACACAATTAATACATTCCCAAGGTGATCAGAACAGTGTCACTTTGGTAACTAGTGCATGTCTTTTGTAACTTTGGTTTTACTTTACAGTATAGTGTATGATTTCTTCGTACCGGCATTATTATACTGCATACACCCAATGTCCATGGTTGTATCCTGATGGTGGCCATGGTAAATCTAACCACCGTTTATCTATTTGAGATGTTCATAATTGATTGACATTGTCATTAATATATGCTAGGCAAAGTGACCGGATGTTTTGATGAAAGACGATGTGTGGATCTGCTAATCTACCATTCGCACGAATTAAACCATCAACGTGCGTGAAGGGGTTTAAGTATTTCAACTATTTTCTATCAATGATTGATAACAAAAGCTATTCAGTGTCTTATTGCTGGCACAGTCATATAATAATTAAAGCCCTTTGCAATTCATCAACTTGTGGTAATTAATTACTTTTCCTAGATTTAGCAGTTGTGAATGCATCGTAGTAACCCAAAGTACCCAAGTACGCTGTAATACTTTTTAATTTGACAACTGTCGAATATTTTTGAAACAATTAATATTGTTTCGTGGAAGCGGTGCAATTGTGGTCGGCTTGTTCTAATTCAAGCTTTCATCTTAGAATGCGTTACTAGGTAAGTTTAGGAACAAGATAGACTTTACTCGATCCGCGAGATGATACCTTGGTACCAACGTGCTGCCAAATTGCTCATCGGAAAAACCTTGAATCTTTCTGACTCTCTTTAAAACAAATATTTTCCACGTTTTTTAGTTTTAATCAGCCATACGTGGGCTACCGTTGAATCAGTTCATATGTAGCTTTTGTCAAATGATAATCTCAGTAATAAAGCTACCATTTCTTGTAGTTTAACCAACAGCAACATTACAGAGCACTAACTGCGGTAAAGACGTTCCCTTAGGTGACGTACAGCATAAAATTTGTGTTCCATCATTGCCATCGTTAGATGTCGTCCGAACTTACACTCTGGATGAAGATCCATGGAAACCGATTTATTGAAATTTATCTTCAATTATCACAGTTTTTGCATCAAAATATTCGAAGAGACCATGTCCTTACCGAAAATCCCTAACCAACATCAATGCAGAAGGCCTCGCAAACAATCCTAGATTTTCGAGGGTATTGTCATTTTGCTTGGTTCCCCAACCACTTTAAGTATCTAGTGGCTTGGTAGGGAGGTGATGAAATGCCGATGTTACCATGTTAAGAGTAAACATTTTTGGGAGTTGACTTGGGTCATTTCGCCACTAAATCTTTTGAAACCTATCTGATTCTGTTAGTAATATTTCTCGATACCGTATAGTATTGAAAGTAGAGGACATTTTATGGTGAAATCTACCGCTAGTCTTTGCCGATCCATCAAAAAGATTCGTAATTCTGTTGTTGTACTGGATTGAAGAGTTTTCTTCAGTAGTCTGATATTCTTTCGCTAACATGATTTAGTTATATATATTTTTGCACTACGCTTCGATATTGCGTCTGCAAAAATTTTTGTAATCCCTTTTCTAAAGAAAAAAATCGTTTCTTTGGTATTTAAGTCGTGTATTCGAGTTGTTGGCCACTCTTCTAGAAGGGCAAAAACACTAAACCTTCTAAGTTGGTTTAGTGTGAAGTGTATCAGGTGACAAAATTCAAGTTTGGTTCTTCGAATTCTCAAAATGTTGACATTGTGGACTATAGATCTGAGCAGATGTGATGGGCGCTTATTGTAGGTGTAACCGCACTGAAGATTTAAGTTACCAGAGATTACCCATCCCAACTTGGTTGCTTGTAACCGTAAGTCGGAAGGTACCTTGTATGAGATTTTTTCAGGGGTTCTCCTCGCACGTATATAGCGATATAGAGACATGATCACTGCGTACAACATGTGCGGCTATTTAAGCGAATGATAGGGTAGTATCTTCCCCCTTAGAACCCTAACTCTATTCCTTCCGATGCCATCCCGACCGCGCCCATCGTTAATCCCATATATACGTAATGTATATATGTATACTGGGAATCCATTGCTGAGGCTGAAGGAGCGTGGAAAGATCGAGCAATCCGCCTTCCCCTTCAGGTATGAATGAAACACGTTGTTTTTCTTTCCTTTTGTTTATTCGTATTTCTCCATTGCAAATTAATTATTAGAGGTGTTTAGCTCCTATGAATTATTAGCATTGAAACTTAGATTTACGATCGTGACATTTGACAGTGTTAAAATGAGATTAGCTGGAAATAATGCTGTAGAAGTCTTAGTGCTGCACTAAGAGGAATTTCGATTTTCCGTTTTAAATGGGATTGAAGGCCACCGATCAAAATTGCACTAAAATTGTCCGCCTCTGTAAAATGCCTGCGTGTTTTGATTCCCGTTAGAACGGGTTGCTTCCATGTGACTTCCCGAGATTACATCGGCCGGTAGGTTTGAGTAATTTTGCGCGATGACTGTTTGGAGTGTTTGACTGTTATGATTCCCATCCAAACGGGTGTGGTGTTTACCTTTATGCGTTTTTTTAATTACCAGCCTTATAAAATCGCGCGATGTCTGGGTTTTAAACTATTGAGACACAATTTTATATTTGACGCTGACTTAAATTTCTCATCATTCGATAGTTTCGCAAATGTTCCATAGTAATGTAATTGATGATTTTCTTTTGACAGTATGGGCACGTTAGATTGGCAACTGTGGAGTAACTCCAGTTACGTGGCGTCTTTCGACATTATAGTTGGTGACCTTGCACCCAGGTATCTTCGTCGTGCCTCCAAGATTTTGCACAAATCTTGAAGAAATTCCGTTAAATCAGTGAAAGTAGGAGATTCTAGCTTAGCGGATACTTCCTATCATTTCTCCCTTATACTAATGTCTAGTTTTGATACCGTAAATACATTAACATAACGTCCATTGTAAGGTGCTGTGGAATTTGTAACGCTTATACAGTATCTACTACCTTGTCTAAATAAGTTTGCAAAGACCAATACGAATGTTTTAGCGCTTGAAGTAAACCGAATAATCCCTTTATGTGATTTTCTACTACAAGCAGCTTGTTGTGATACCGTTTTCATCGCCAATCTCGTATATGTATGCGTTTAAAGTTAACGCCTTGATTGAACCCGATGCCGTGTGGGTTAGACTTCTGCGCAGATATTAAAACTTTTGAATGTCACCAAGTGTTTCGTTTTATAGATTACCCACTGAAACATAACGTGAAATTTGATACACAAATCGAAGGATTCGTCGTATGTGGGAAGGTTCATTAGTAAGAGCGTTACGTAACACGATGAAGATGGGTGACTTTTACTGTTGTTTAGAAGTTCCGACCGAATTTGTTAGTTGATTGAACTAAACTAAACTACAAAAATTGGGAGATTCTGCGTTTAGTTTTATTAACCAAGAAATAATCCTTATGATTATTTTGTACAACAACGTTTTAAATGCTAATGAAGCTAACGTTACCACAGTGGTAGAATTTGTGTTTTCAAATTCTTCATTATCGCTTTGTCAAAGTGTGAGGCATGTTTAATGTGATTTGGAGGAAATGCGCATGTAATTAAGGAAATTAGATCCCTTTTTTCGTACCGTACCGTAAATTTGTTTCATTCTATTAATTTAATGAACGTTCGATACGCGTATCCCGCTCGAAGGACCACACACACCTGTGTATATTTTAAGATCGATTATAAAATAAGTATAAACATATTAGATAAAAAAATGGAGTAACTTGTCATGTGCGAATTTATTTTTATACTCTCTTTCACTTCTTATAGTTCATATTGAAGTGTTCTATAATAATTGTTCTATCGTTAAAAGTTAAATGCACACTCTGGGTCTCCTGCACGCCAATGGTTAACCCCGTATTCAAATGTTCGCTTATAATATTGCTTTGATGGGAGGATATTATTTAAGTTCTTCTTTATATCAATAAGATTTGTTTTTAGTTATAGTACTCATTGTGTCTAGTACTGCTTTTGATCACCCTCGTCCAGCCTATAAAGGAAGAGTAGATTAATATAGCCTCCATATTAGACCTAATTTTTATCCTATCAAAAACGCTTACACTGTATCTATCTTCACTTCTCGATGGACAAAAGGAACAATATACCTTTACGTCTATCTTGATAGTCGTAGTGCCAGACGGAGATGCGTTATGGCGTAGCGGTAGGATTTATGAGAAAATACTAAATAACTTGTAATGCTTTTAGGCTGCAATCATAATGGGAGGTACTATTAAACGTCTTTAATAGTTTTATCTCTTATTAGTTGTGTTAGAAAAGGCTTATAATCGAGTTAGATAAAAGTATTTTTGGTAGATTGTTCGAAAGTTAACTTCACACTTCTTTCACCACTCATGAGCATCAACATGACACTCGTCAATTATCTATCCCTATCTATCTTTTGAAGTGTCCAAATTGGTTATTTTTTTCCGTTTGATAGTGCAAACGATTTATGTACGTCATGTTAAAGAATTGTAAAAAATAATTATTTATTTGCTTTATGTAGTGGCTTTAAATTAACTGTAAACCGTACTCGATTCGGTCAACGAACGTTATGTGTAACTTCGTATATAATAAAAGTGGTAGGAATATTGCCGGTAATTTTCGTAAGTCACGTCACGAATGGTAATTGTGTGTAATTCTAAAGACAACAAGTATAAGTAATTCTGACTGGCAAAAATTACCAAAAGATTCTTATTACGAGTTGTATTCATCAAGACAGTCCAACGAAAATGCAGGAAAATTGAAGGTTTTTTTCTAAATGCAGTAGTTCAATAGTAATTGTGTTATAAATAATAATCATTAATAATACAGGTTTATTATAGAATTTTTTTACCTTTATTCTCACCTACATTATCGCGGTAACCACTTGCTCCTTAGTATGGAAAGATTGGCAGTGTAATCAGATCCTGATTTGCTCAAATTCTAAAAATAGACTGTTTCGATTGGTTGTTAAGTTTTGAGTTGTCAGGATAATCGAACGAAAAAATAACATAGAAAGATGTGTCTAAAGTGTATCGTTAAAGCAGTCATAATTAATTATTTTCCAATATCATTAGAAGCATCACATCTCATCTTTAGTACTTGCAATCGTTGTTTTAAAATGGGATTTCCTTCCTGGCTATTGATACTTCACTATTGGTTTAACTCACATTTCCTTCATAGTCTTTTGTAAAACAATATGTTTAATTTCCCAATATTAAAAATTACTAAGGTTTTTATGTAACAAAAATATCCAAAGTCTAAATGAAAGCTTTAAATAGCATTGAATACAAGTATGTAACAAATTAAGATTAAAAGATAAACCTCATGGTAATAAGTACTTATATTTATTTTTTCTGAATGAGTTTAATTGAAAAAAATATTCTCAATGCCTAAAAAAAGATAAGATTATTTATTACGTTATCAAAGGATTGATAAGCAAAATATCTTTAATTAGACAACATAAACTTATGTTAATACACCATGTGGCAATCAACAAAAGACTCAAAAACTTTTAAAAGAGAAAAAAGTACAAAAAATACAAAATTTTGTATATTTGTATGTCATCTAATTTTTAATTCATCTAATACTTTATTAATTTACGGAATTATGTGCTTCTTATTATTGTTAACATTTACTTTTAATTCAATTCAAGTTTTGTACAGAAAATTGCACATTTTGTAATTAAATGTAAGAGGACTTTTTCAGTTACACAAGTTAAAAGAAACGGACTTTAGTTTCGTGAAAGATAAAAACATTGATACCAATTCTAAATTCGAAAAATGTACATTAACAAAATCTAATGACGATATCTAATGACTGCTTTCCTAAAAGAAAAGTATCACCTAATAGAATAACTAAATGGTTTAACGCAACCCTTAGAAAACGACGATATGGATTACTTTTCTTGATCGATGTATGTAATTTACATCCAACGAAATGGAACATTGCCGTATTACATGAAAAACGTAAGAAGTATAAAGCCGAAATTCGTAAATCCACATCAGAGGCGTACAATAAATATATTTCAACCCATATCTCTAACTCTAGGGCGATTTGGAATATTATCAATGGTTCAAGAAACTCAAAAATCGAATCTTCTACTATTAGATTCATTCCTAATGAAGTAAACACTTATTTTACCAATGTTGCACTCGCTAATACCAGTGGAAACACTAATCGAAATCCTATAACTGTATGCGAAGGAAATCAACTGCGACATGGCAATACTAAAAAACTGTCATTTAACCAAGCTACTTTCAATGATAATTGAAGCATCATAGATGGTTTAAAGGATAAGGCTTCTCAAGATTATTACGGAATTAGTGTAAAATTACTAAAATCTGTAAAAACCATTATTCTCACCCCGCTAACTCAACTAATTAATGAATGTTTGTCATCAGGAATATTTCCCTATCATCTAAAGATATTGAGAGCGACACCAAAGGCAACATACAGGATATGTCAAATTACAGGCCAATTTCTATAATACCCACAATTGCCAAAATTATCGAATTGGTTTTAAATATACAAATTAGCCAACATTTTGGATATGAAAACTTATTCAGGGAAAACCAATATGATTTCAGAAAAGAAAAATCTACCTCTTTAACAGTTCTGCAGTACATGAGTGTATCAGCAATGCAATTGAAGAGAATAATTACGTTGCCGCGCAGTTTTGTGACTTAACTAAAGCATTTTACTGTGTAACGCATGACATTTTAATTAACAAGTGCAAAGTGTATAGTTTTACCGAAACCAGTTTAAATATGCTAAAGACATATCTCAGTAAACGCCAACTAATAGTAGTGATAAACCGTTAGTTTTCTGATATAGTTGAAGTTAAATGTGGAGTACCACAGGGTTCCATACTTAGGCCCACGCTTTTTTTTATAATATATAAACGATTTGGCTTGGCTACGTAAAAAGTTCGAAAACAGTTTTATACGCAGACCACACGAGAGTAATATCGCAAAGTGAAAGCTATAATATTCTAAGTCAAGAAACGAACTTATCTATTACAAATGTCAAATAATGGTTTACGACCAACCAAATTAGTTTAACCCTAGGATGCATGACATGAGTCTGAGAGACTCGAGCATAAAATAACTTCACTATAAATTTTGTTTAAATACGCCCTCACACTTATCAATTTAAGAATGCGTTTTTAATATACTTAGATGCACATGGACATAAGAAAATCCGAGTAATGTGAGAAAACAATTGAAAAAAAAATTTTTTTTTATTTACAACCGCTCAATGCATAACATGAGTCCGGAAGACTCTTATGTATGTATAAGCGAACGAGCGCGGCGAAATTAAGTTTTTATAGCTACGGTCAAAGTGGTAGGGGAATGTTATGCTTACATTTTAATTGTTGCCAGTTGCTAAGTCCAGTGTGCACTGTGCAGTCTAGTTTGAGACAGAGTGGAGCGTGTCTTTCTTGTATCTGTATAGTAACACGTGTTATATAATAAGAGGTACGTGTTTGTTTAGTTCATATTTTATCCATATTATTATTGTTCGATTTTATGTAAATATTATAAGTACAGAACTAAAAATATTTTACCAAACAAACGTTTGACGCTTGAAGAAATAATTTCTAGTCTTTTTCTTTATATAGAGTTTCATAAATATAAATACGGGAAGGCAAATTTTATAGCACAAGATGAATATTACAATATAAACATTCGGCTAATAAAAGACTCTGTACTTTCAGATAAATATTATGGCATCTTCAAGTAGAAAACGATCCGTTCATCCCACCGAACATGATTTTGGGGAAACAATGCTAAAGTGGTATGAAGAGGATGGCAGTGAAGATCCAATTAGCGAAAGTGAAGCATCAGAGGCGGATGAAGAATACGAGCAACCTGCGATATTCGATGACGATAATGACATCTCAGACGACGATTCCGAAAGGTCTTCAGACACGGAAGCAATAAACTTGCATGAAACAATTCCAACAAATCCAGGGTCATTATATACTAGTAGGAATAATTTTCATTGGCAATCTACTCCCCCTTTACAAACAAAGGTCAAATAACACAATATAATTCGTTTCACGCCGGGACCCAAAGCAAAAAATGAAATTTGGTCTCCAAAAAATGCGTGGGATAAATTTGTAACTGAAGACATGATTGAAGAAAAATTATTATGCACTAATAGAGAAGCCAGTCGAGAATTAGAAAAAAAAGGTAAGACATGGCCAATAATTGAAAAAGATGAAATCAGTGCATTTTTTGGTCTGCTGCTGTTAGCTGGTGTCGAGAAAAACTGGGATACACCTGCCAGAGAATTATTTCTAGATAAAACTTCTAACCCACTTTATAAACTACAATGTCTGTCAATCGTTTTGAAAATATAAGACGGTATATCCGATTTGATGACCGTAGAACACGTTCAGCTAGATTTGAAACCGTTAAATTTACTCACATTCGATATATCTGGGAGTTGTTTTTGAAGCAATGCCGAACAGTTATGATACCAAAAGAAGACGTAACTATTGATGAACAGCTACTTGCATTTAGGGGTCGATGTAACTTTACATACATGCCATCAAAACTAGCGAAATATGGCATAAAATTTGTTTGGCTCTGTGAAAGTGAAACAGGTATGCACTTGATGCGCAGATATATTTAGGTCGACAACCCGGTGAAAATATGCAACAAAATGTAGCGGAAAACGTTGTCAAAAGTCTGACTGTTACTATCAAACATTCTGGTCGTAACTTGACTATTGACAACTTTTTTACTAGCATTCCCTTAACTCAACATTTACTTTCTATAGGAATAACTTGTGTTGGAACATTACGCAAAAATAAAAAAGAAATTCCCAACGAATTTCAAGCTGCCAAAGAAAGATGTGTTCATTCCTCTATTTTCGGGTTCAATGCTAATTTGACTATAGTGAGCTACGTTCCAAAAAAAAATAAAGCGGTCCTTCTTCTAAGTTCCATGCATCATGATCAATCTATAGATAATGAGAGCCTAGTAAAGAGGCCAGACATTATAAAGTTTTACAACAAAACGAAAGGTGGTGTTGATCATATGGATTAAATGCTTGGCAACTACACCGTAAAGCGTCAAACTAGACGTTGGCCTCTCGTTGTGTGGTACAATATTATGGATGTGGCAGCTCTTAATGCGTTTTTTTCTTTATATACATGAAAATGAGAGCTTTGCTTCCGGAAAAACAAACAAAAGGAGATATTTTTTGAAAGAGTTAGCAACCGAGTTAGTTTTACCGTTTATGAAAAGAAGGGCGCAAAACCCAAAACTTACAAAGACCATTCGGATCAACATGAGCTTATTTATTGATCTACCGCAAGAACGCCAAGAAGCAGACACGGCCCCAAAAAAGAAAGAGAGATGTTCTGAATGCCCTTCACATATTGGACGAATGAGTACTCAAGTTTGTTATAAGTGTAAGACTCCAATATGCAAAGAACACGGTGTTTTGTTATGTAAAATGTGTACTGAATAGTTGTTATCTTTAAGAGTTAAATAAAGAGTTAAAATTTACCTTTTTTTATTTTATTTTTAAAGCGAGTCTGCGAGACTCATGTTATGCTATAACGTATAAAAATTCACGTATGCATCCTAGGGTTAAACGAATTTAACTCAAACTTTGCATTTTTATGCCCGGAACAACATTCATCAGTAACCGTCTCTTTCTGGAACTCTTCTTAGGGGTCCACCTAGGTTCAACAAGAACCTGGGAAAGCATAATTTATAGATAGGAAAAAAACGTATACTTGATTAGAAATTTAAAACCGTATGTTTCATCACGAGTGATTTGGACGTGTTACCACAGTCTTGTTGTCGCACATACATTTATACTACGGCGTCGTATAATTAGATTAATTACAGGTGCGCCATATACAGCGGACATAAAACAAAAATTGATTGACAATAAAATACTTTTCCGTCCATTATGATTTATTACGTGTTAATTTATATTAAGCTCAACATTAACTTTTGAAGCCCATGAGGATAGACACCACCAAAATACACGAAATAGCGGATCATTCACCTTTAAATATTTACGTTTAAATAGCAGTCATAACTTGATAAATTATTATGTACTTAAAACTTCCACATTACGTAGAAACTGCTGCTATTAATGTTTTTAAGTATAAGGTAAGAGCAATTCTAGTAGAGAAAGCTTTTTATTGAATTAATGAATTTTTAACAAAGGATTTTAACACATTAACGGACATTAGTGTAATAGCAGTAAATTAATTGTACTTATCTGGGACACTATTGGAATAGCAGTTCATATTTGTCGCCTCTTACTAGACACATCTGTAATAGCAGAGCAAACCGCTATCTAAATATTTGCAGTGTACATATTGATGTCCCCACACAGGCCACTAAATACTTGGGCACGATCTTTTGGAGCTAAGTACTACCCTGCATACACAATTAGCGCAAATCGGGGTACTCCGGAAAGCGAAAATCTTTTGGAGCGCGAACTACTGCAACAACAGTACACGTGCCAGTGTATCATTGTGCGTCGAAGAATGTGTGTCCTATTATAAATGATTTTTATTTTACGAATTTATAATTATTTTTGCGACTTTCTATTGATAAGGTTAGTTTACTAGCAGTGTATTATTTTGCATGCCTTTGATTCATTGCTTTTTAATTCAGAATAACATGGATCCAAAAGAGCTCGTCTTCTACGTTTATTCGGTGAACTTTCTACCGACGAATCGGCAGATAGCGATGTAGTGGAACAGGAACCATTTAGTGATGATGGCGAATTTGATGGGATCCAAAGTTCGAACTGTCCGAAGGCGAAGGCGAGGAATCTGATACTGAATTAAAGTCGGATTCTGATATTTCAGAAAATAATATATACATACGAAACGAACCAAAAATGAATAACAGTGGTTGTGATAATATTGATAGTGGAAGCAATACTATTAGTAGCGGCGAAGAATGGGTTGATTATGTTGAGAAAATACCAGATTTTCATTTCCATAAAATGTCTGCGCCTTGTAACGAAATAATTTGGGTTTTGTATATTTAAGTTACTTTGTTATTTCACTGTAAATTTCTGTACAAGTTGTACATGTTTACTCAAACCTTCTTTCTAAGAATGCTTACGTTGTCTCTGTTCATAACTTGAACCACATAATATTTCTGAATAATTTTACTATTAGCCTAATATAAGTTTTAGTACCTTTTGTTATTCAAACGTTATAAATTCACATCTATATAATATTTCATTTAAAATCTGCATTGTTACTCCCTCTAGTGACGTATCCTAAAATATAGGTAATTAAGGTGAACTATATTACAAGCTTTTAGAAGTCCTCTCTAGATGGCGTTAGTAGAGAAATCACAATTTAGAATTTTTGTTTTTATTGCTAGATAAAAGTTGATACAATAGATTTTGAATAATACAACTTTAACATAAGAATTATGTCTTCTTTCTTTCCTGTGGCGTCCACTTTGGCACGCTGAAAATTTTTGATGTGTTCTTAAAGAATTACTGTATTTTACTATACGATTTAAATAATCGTATATATCTTCAAGAAACATAATTTGCAATAAAACAATTGGTGCTTTTTTAATCATTATCTACAAGTTTTGTTGCTCGCTTACATGCGGTTTTAGAAAAATTTTCTTCGGCAAGATCGAGTAAGTTACCGGTGAATTTGTCTGATTTGTTAGTAATACCTGACTTATTTCCTAGCGTTTGAAGACGTTTTAATCAAGACATGAATTATTGATGCTTTCGTAAAGCAAGTAAAGCACTTCGATAGATTCTCACTTGGCCCGTTCCATCTAAGGAGTAACGAATAAAGATTATTTACTTACATAATGTTAATTACCTTCTCCTTTTAGCTTCAACAAAGTATCTTCTACTTTTAACTTCAACGAATTACCTTTTCTTTTTGGCTTCAACGAATTACCTTCTCCTTTTAGTCTCAACGATTTAACTTCAACTAATACCTCCATATTATCTATATTCAAGTACTATTCTGGTTTAACTTCTGAATCGTAACCAAAATAAAACAGGATCGTGACAATTTCTGCATATGATCGTGATCCGAGGGCATTGACAGAACGTAATTACTACCTGCTTATAGAAAGGTTAGATCATTCTATTTCTATTGTTACATGAGCTATAATTGAATAACTATTGTGTAAACCTTTAGACAAGTAATGATAAAGTGCACCTGCTAAAAATAATGTAAACCAATTAGTCAGTTACAATAATATCTTAACTTATATTTGTATACCTGTTATCACTATATCCTTATTGCTGTATCATTAATCTTCCACTTCACAACCACGTGACCTTCATTATTTGTCCTCTTACCATTATTTTCTTCCCTCATTTTGTTTTGTGATTATAATAGTAACATCTAATTGTACCTAATTTGGCTGCCATTTTTGTGTTGTGCGCAGCATCACTTTAATTGGGATGTGTAAAAGTAGCCTAACTAACCGTTATATAGACATATCTTTTTATTGCATTTGGTGTAGACATTAACTATTAACCTTTTTTTTTTCTTGAAATTTATGCAATTATTAAATTTCCATATACATTTTATTCATTATTGTTTAAAAAAAAAATGCTTACTGAGCTATAAAATTTTTGCTCAATATAAAAGTTATTTCTTTATTAGCTGTTTTGTGTAAAGCACGGCAAGTTGTTTTTTTTTTATTATTTGGTAATAATTTACGCTTTGTATAGGCGTCGATGTATGTTCTCTTTTAGGTATACAAAGGAAGGCCTTCCCTTGAAAAAGGGGAAATGTTTAAGTTTTGTTTTAAAAAATTAAATAAACAAATTACTGGTTCACAGGTGACGAACCTAGAATAAAATTATTTTGCTTGTGAACGGTATTTAATCTTTTTTGTTCTGGTACATTTGGAGTATTTATATATATTGTTTTTTTGTGGATTAATTCGATCCACACCCTCAACTATTTAGTCTTGATTTTAAAAATAAAATATTGTACAGCTGTTATTTTTTCGCACTACAGCAGTGTTAATTATTTCTATTTCCTTTTCCTACAATCTCCTTGCTCATTCCATTCTGCACCACTGTCCAAGAGTCGGGACAGCGGTGAATTTTATCTCTATTTAAGGGAGCAGCTCTTGGCGCCGGCAAATTCAACATCCTTTCTTCTCTCACCCCACCCTATCCGACACTTTTGAGCTAGTTCGGTGTGCTCACTATCTGTGAATGAGCAGAAATACCTTTCCCTTTTAAACACGTAACAGCCTGAACGTCCTCGCACAAAACATGCACGTCTCAAAACATTTGTTTCTATTGGTCAGTCCAAACTGAATAAATTTTTAGGCCTTACACTTTTAAGAGCCCAATAAAGATGTCATACGATGAGGTAATTGTTTTCATTACATCCTCTTTATTATCTTCCTATACCGTCTTCGGTTATGTTAGGAAGGCGCTATGAAACTGTATTAAGTTTTAAGTGTGTGTAAAGAATCAGACATTACTGAAGACAGGCTGCATAAAAATAATCCATTGCTACATATACTAATAAACCATTATCAGTACGCATTCAAACCTAAAGAACACGTTTCATTAGATGAGTCTTTGTTACTTCATAGGGGCAGACTGTCCTTTAGGCAATATATCAAAAATAAAAAAGCGAAATACGGAATTAAATTTTATGAGCTATGTGCCACTGATGGTTATGTTTTTGACATTGAGATTTACAAAGGCAAAATTAATGAGAATAAAAATGTAGGTCAAACAAAAGGTAAAAAGAAAAACAATACAGTTAATCTGAAAACGACGGACATTGTTATGCGGATGATGAAGTTATATTTGAATAAAGGATACCATCTTGTAAAAGATAATTTCTACAACAGTATAGATTTGTCAAATAAATTATTAAAGGAAAAAATCCATTCAACTGGAACATTAAGAGCAAACAGAGGAAAGAACCCTATCCAAGTTATATCTCAAAAATTAAAAAGAGGTGAATATATTTGGAGAAGACGAGGAAATATTTATGTCTCTAAATGGAAAGACAAGAGAGAGGTACTATCCATAACAACTAGATACAACCCTTAACTCGTTGAAACTACAAATAGATTTGGACAGCTCAAAGTAAAACCCCTTGAAATCTCTGAACATAACAAGTTTATGTGCGGCGTAGATGGTTGTGAATAATCAGTATCTTACTATTCATGTCCAAGGAAAACTGTGCGTTGATACAAAAAATGTATATTTGATTTACTCGATATAACTGTTATGTATGCTTATATCATTTATAGACATCAGAACCCACAGGAACAAAAAATAACCTTTTCGAAATTTTGCGAAATTTAATAATGGATCTGACCCAAAGATGTAACGGACGGCAGGGTGCTAATAATTAGCAAGAATAAAAGTAATGCCACAAGCTGTAAGCCTAAAGAAGTAATGAGTTCGCCGCATTTTCCTGAAAACATTCCTGAAAAATATAATAGGAAAAGGTGTTTCCTCAATTGTATCCAGTGTGCAAAAGAAAAGAAAAGAGTCCAAACGTCTTGGCAGTATACTGAATGCGAAAAACAATCTCCACTGTGCGCAGGATGTTTCCAAAGTTATCACATTATAAAATAAACTTCATTGAGCACTTTCTATTTTCTAGAGTATAGAGTAAAATGTTTGTTTTGTTTTTCAGTTAGGTTTCTAGACTATAGAACAAAATGTTTAGTTTCGTTTTTCAGTCCTCAAATGTATCCAGTGGTCTAGTTTAAAGTGAAATGTTTCATTTGTTGTTTTGTGTTAAAAATATTAAATAAATGTTGATTTTCGTATGTAATACCTATCTACTGCCATAGCAGCAGTGTTCCTAATAAGAAAATTTTGAATATACTGGGACACAACTGCTATAGCAGTAGATATATTTTTTTCTAAGATATGTCTCCTTGTATCGTAAGCATCATTTTGCTATAATTTAAAAAAAATTGACCAGCTCATTCATAAGATAGAGCTTTGCGCTTTTGCCATTGAATCATTTACAGGCACTGTCCGCCAATATGTTAAGTAAAACATTTTAAACGGTACCAAATTATAATTACTTTTTATTGTTATTTGTTTTTTGACATGTGTAAAATACTTTGTAGTGTGTAACACGAAATTTATTATTATTATTATTATTGTTGTTAGAGCTTACGTCATTCTGCCTGGCAAAAAGGTTGGTTGCGCAAAGGTCTAAGGCATTAAGGCTGAGCGCAATCCGATTAAGATCTCGTTTTACAAAAGTAGAGTAGGTACTGTTTTTACTATTTAAATTTAAGCATTAAATAATGCTTTTTACAGGTGCAATTCCGTACGAAATATATGAACCTATTTTAATTAATTATTAATACTAATAATAATAATGGAAGAAATTAATATTTGATTATGAAGCAAGTAAATATATTAAAAATTATTATTAATTTATTAAGTACAAAAATAAAAAGTTTACCTCGAGTAGGATTTGAACCTATGACGTCTGCTTTGCTCGAGTAGCGCTCTAACCAACTGAGCTATCGAGATACAAGACCCAATCGATGTAAATTTTGTCTTTATGTATGTAGAACTGATGTAAATTCTAAATATAATACAATTTACTTTTGAACTTATTCCTTCATAATAGTAACTTTTAATAGGTAGATTTATTTTATGCCCAACCTTGTAATCGCATAAAGCGGTATTTAATGAACTTTAACAAATTTGTTTACATGTCGATCTCTACAACAGAATGTGTCATTAACACGCACTAACGTACGTAAAATCTATTAATAAAATCGAATAATTATCTTCAGTTTTGTTTTAACTACTTCCAGTTACTGTTGAGATTTCTGGTAGTGATATTCGACTGGTGATAGTGTAACTGAATGCTTTAAAGCATAACTGTGAAAATGCCAACATTAAGGGGTAGTGTATAATAATCTTAATTATCTTGCAACATTATTCCCGCGTGAATCAAAACAAGAAAGTAAGGAACGTGTTCGTGATTGTTCAATTAGTACGATAGAACGGATGCAGAACATAATGAAAATACAGTATCCAGGTCAACAAAAACGTAGGAAAATAAAATAGACGTATTCACGCAGGTGTAGATATGGGATTTGTTCCGAATTGGCTGCTTCTTTTCAAATCAGTATCACAAAAAGCTAATTTCGTGAAATGTAAACAGGTTTGGGAATACTCCGGAAAACACTTTCGGCATTTGCCTGTTGAAATAGAAGACTAGTTCCTCTGTCCTAGAAAATACAACAAAATGCTGATTTTTTTCACAGGCCTGTGCTGGCATACTTAAGCTTCTCAGCTCTAAATGCTAATGACCCAGTTTCTTTAAAGCTAGAAACTACTATATTGGCGCATGTCAAATCAGAGACCTACATTTCTTCTAACAAATTAAAAGTTTAAAATACCGTTTGGCTCCAGTAAGCAAGCAAATGGCACCACTAATTTTCAATGCCGAAACCATATGTGTAGCTTTGTTGGGGAGACATGTTCCCAAGTGTGCCCTTAAAAATGTATGAAGTCAAGAACTAGATTTAGGTTAGGAACCTTCTAGTAAGACTACTCGATAAAGAACACTAACAGAATTTGAAAGAGAATTAAATAGTTTTTACCTAAAGCAAATCCGAGTGATATTTCGCGGAAGATATTGGTTTCTGTAATTCAAGATCACGGTCTTTCGAAGCATTAGGGTTACGGCTTTATACTTAATTGAATCATTAGTACAGTGCCCTGAAGCAAGGAATTCCAGCAATGAAATATGCGGAATCCGAGGAATACGCAAACCTCAAAAGATATTGCTTGCATCAATGAATTATAAATAAAGCATTTGTGTGAAATAAGTTTTAATTTATTGTCAGAACTGTCAAATACATCGGAGAACCTACACACAGGACTACATCTACAACGTGTCAGGTAACTTCTGTAAGCCTATCTAATGGAGAACTAAATTTTTCTAATTTCCTCAAATGTACACAAAGTAAGTAAAAATATATGAATTAAGATAGAATTCACATTTAGAACTTTGTTAATTTTGTCCATCGTTCTTTACATTTTCAACAGTTATAAGTTATAACGTACCAATCTTTGGTTATCGCCACCTTAATGCATGTTTTTGGATTTCTGTTATTATTTATAAATACAGGGTTATTACAAATGATGTTCCCAATTTCAATTATAAATATTACTGGATTAATCTGTTTTAAGACCATTTCACTTGGTAACACTGGAAATGAAAACTCATAAAGTTTCGTTTACATTGGTTTAGGTACGTATCTGCGGTTTGTTAAAGTCAATTGTTGTCAATTGTGTAATGGCTGAGTTTGAAGACAGGAAAGCATTTTGTGTGTTGGATTACCGCATCAATAAATCAGTTATTAGTGTGCTACGACACTTTAGAACCAAATTTAATGAAGATCCCCCTAGCAATCACTATTCGAAAGTGGTAGAGTAGGTAAGGTAAAGTTTTATGCGTAGTCGACAGAAATCTACTGTTAAATGCACCAGTGTAAATATCAAGCCTTAAAATTCAGCTTGTTCAAGCATTAAAACCAAACAACAAAAGTTCTAAGACTTTCATTTCATGAGAACATGTAGGCCTTGATGGAAAATGGAAACTTTGTAAAATGGTTAGTCTTTAGTGGTGAAGCCACATTCCACTTGTGTGGTAAAGTTAACAGACATAATGTCAGAATATAGGGCTCGGAGAACCCACACACCTATATCGAGCACATGCGCGATTCTTTGAAGGTTAATGTGTTTTGTGCTATCACGTACAACAAAGTGTACGGGCCGTTTTTTTGTTGGACAAACAATAAATGGAATAGTTTTCTTGTACATGATGACGAAATGGCTTCTATCGCAATTACAACAAGAATACCCAAATTTCATTCTGCAATTAGACGGCGCACGTCCACATTACTAGTTCGATGTTAGGACTGAACTTCGAAATCGGTGGCCTGACAGATGGATCGGTCGTGCTGGTCCAAATGATGGTGCACTCTTGAACTGGCCTCCAAGATCTCCGGACATCACCTTCTGCGATTTGTTCTTGTGGGGATACATCAAAGATAGATACCATTACCAGAAAACATACCTGAGACAGCAACGAATTACCAGAGCCAACGAAACAATCGACTAAGACACTCTTAACAAAGTATGGCAAGAGTTTGAATACAGCCTTGACATCTGTTGTATCATAAGGGGTTCCCATATCGAACATTTTTTAATTCTTGACACCTGGGATGAAACTTTTTGAGTTTTTCTTGAAATGTAACCATTTTATTTTTTTATATGGTAAATAAAACCAGATTTATGTACACTTGAAATCATGAACATCATTTGTAATAACCCTATATATATTTACATTATTTGTATATATTTAGGCACATTGGTATTTTTTCTTCCAATTTTTAGATTTTAGTGGATGTAGCAATATTTTCTCCTTAGTGTGTATACTTACAAATAGCAGTGTATATATTTTTATCGTCTATAATGGGTATGTATCCACAACAGTTTTTGTTTTATGCGCAACGTGTATCAGAATCATTTCGGTTTGCCTTCCAGTGCATATCGTATTTTAGGTTGACTTCCCTGCATAAGCTCTAGTTGAAGAAAATGTGATGAATGAGGTAAAAATAGCGTGCATATAATACGTTGGATGATGCAATACCTTATCATAAAGAGAAGTTTGAGCAGGAGATACCTTTTGTTTTTGTGTCATTAAATACGGAAGCACGCAACGTTACGCCTGCGGTTAGTTACGTATTGTAGGTAGCGGACTGCAAAAATTTTATTATTGTAATAAACGTTTGTCAGATCGCCATTGTTACCGCGATAGAAAAGATAATTAGTGGATTTTTAATATGTAACTGATATTTCGGTAAGGGTTGAAAAACACATGTTGGGGTTTGAGTAGCAGGTGTACGCTTAAAAACTGCTTTAATGAAGGGGCCGTAACGAATCATTGGAAATCCTTTTGCGCCGATTCTTAATGTAAAAATGTCACTAGTTTAATAAGTAATTGTGTCGGTACAGACTGAAACTGTTCCAACGTAAATTGATGTTTCTTGTTTTTTTATTACTTTTGAAAGGCGGGGGTTTATTTTCGGGGTAGCAATAGTTAGGTTTGGAATCGAAGGAAAAGGAGCTACAGTTAGAGTGTTAATCGAGCAAGATCGATTTTTGGTTAATTAAATAGCGTCATTGTAAACAGTTTGTCTTTAAAATATTTCTTGCGCGGATATTTTCCTTTGAATTCGCCAATACTAAGTTGTCTTTTCTTTCGGGGTTAGTTGCATTGTGTTTTTCAAATATTAATCTATAAATAACAGTCACCCTTTTTGTAGTTAAAACGCGTATGTTAACGATTTGTGTCTGTGATCAATTAAGGGAATATATACTCAAGTGTAAGTAGGTATTGTTATATAAATTAAGGCTGGCTGCAAATGATGCTACAAGCCTATATAATCTATTAAAAATCAAGCATTGCCTTGCAAAGGTATCTTATTCGCACGCGGGCTCGTCAAGCTGAAATCTGCTAAAGTAATAGACAGTGCAAAGCTTCCTCACTCTTGTATTTGTATGAATTAGCATTGTCGTTTGTTGTTTATATTTATATTTGTGTAGAGGTGGGCTGGTGAACGGGTACATGAAACCGCTGGTTATTAATTGTAAAAGGCAATTGCCAGTGGGTACACACTCCCGGGTCCAGATAACCATTAAACACTTCGAATCTTATTTTTATGGTTTTCATTGATGAATGTGTAACCTGAGAAATGGGCGCTGTATTTCTCTAACGCACTCAAACTTATACATCGGTCACGATGTTAGGATCTATTTATAACTTACCCTTGTAAAGCTTTGTTTAATCAGTTTTTTTTTGTGTCAGTTTGTTAAGTAGAATTGTTTGTCTGCGAACTAATTTCTCTTTATATGTAATTTTCTGTAACTTGACTTATGTACTTTACGCTTTAGTAGTCACTAAACAATTGTGTATGTGTAAATTCCTTGTCTATTTTCTTTTGCCCTTGCCTTTACCTTATTATCACTTGTGCAATTTTACTGTTGTCGTATTTTATATGTAACGTAATTTGCCTTATTGTTTTATGTGCTTATTTCCTTAAAGCCCGGCATGATTGGTTTTAAAAGATTACATGTTTGGTATTACGATTTTTATTCTGATTATTTATAACACGACTGTGGGTGTGACTACATGGGGTTTTTTATTGTGTTTATGTGTAACTAAACTGCTTTTTGTTTATTTTTCTCTTAATGTTTTAATTTTGTACGCACTTTAACCTGATTTAATTGTGTTTTGTTAATATTTAACCCTTTCATTGTTTTTTGTGTGTTATTTGATTTATTAATTCACTTGTGTAATTACTGATTTATGAATAAAGTGGGTTTTATTGGTGGTTCTTTCCCACAATACTATATTAACCCTTTATAGGGCAGTAGTTTTTTTTTTAATATTTTGGGATAGTTGCTTCAGATAGTTTGAGATATAGTGATTCTTTGTAAATTTTGTATAGACGATTTTCAAAAAAAATCTTAGTTTGGGATGTAGATGGTGGTTACAATAATCACCGCTACCAATTATTAGTCATATGGGTAGTGGTTAACATAGCAACCACTTAGTATTACATGTAGTTGAATGTAAATTATTAGGTTTTCATAGAAACTATTAATTAATTTCAAAAATATATTATGTTTTATTTGCATAACGGCTAGAAGTGCAAACTAAAATTAAACAAATTCCAAAATAAAAAATACAAAGAACATTATTCAGTTTCTATAAATTATGAAAAGGTTCAAAACACTTCAGGCGTAGCCCAACTTTACATTGTGCGCACATTATCTTTGACCGTATCTGTTTTTTTTTGTACTGCATTTAGCACACCTACGATAGGCGCCTTGAACTGGTAAATGTTTACCAACGTCTACTTTCCTCATTGTATTTTCAATACTGATAGTCCTGCCTTCCGTTTTCTTTAACTACCGACATTGCCTCCACAAATGAAAGGGCTGGCTGCTTGAACTTTCAGAGCTTTTTCAGTCACAGTAACGGATTCCGAACATACATAGATACACGGAGTATGTATGCATGGATGGATGTGGCCAGGATCGGTTCGAAAGGAACGGAGTTAGGATTCTGAGGGAGAAGTTAGTACCCCAACATTCGCCTAAATATCCGAAAATAATATACGTATACACAGTGATTAGGAGTTTTTATCTTAACATAAACAATATTCTTATAAACTACGTTCTTACTTACTTTGCTGTAATTCTTTTCTTTTTCGACTGCAAAAATCTCCAATCAACTGGTTTGCTAAGATACTGCGGAAACTAAGATGGCACATAGGTTTTGCATGATTATTATCCCGTGTTAGACGAATTTTATACAATATATAAGCATTCGTAAGACTGGCATTCAGGAAAAAATATAATAATTTGACTTGATTTCCATTCGGTTCTGTATGTTTCCAATATCTGATCAAATCCATCAACTGCTCCCATAAAACGATTATAGTCTGCAATTGATACGGGACATTTGACAGATTCTTGAATGCCCTTCTTGTTGGGACGTAATACCGTAGTGGTACATGATGGGTTATGGAATGAGCTAATTACAACAACAGCCTTCTTGCCCTGACCTCTCCACTTTGCTACAGAAAAATCATTGCACATAGCGTGATCAAACATACCCATTTCTAAAGTTTTGTCTTCGGAAAATATATGCTTGGGGTCATGCTTCCGATTGCTTCTAAATGTACCAAATCCAAAAGTGCTTCTTGCAAGTAGACTAACAGTTGGAAGCTGCTGAAAAAATTATCGAAGTATATTCAGCATTATTTATCAAAAAATGGTTATATAAGTTCCATAACAGTTTTTTCCCCCAATTGTAAACCTTGGTATTTATCATTACTAGTACCTCCATATATTTTAAATGAAAGCAAGTAATTTGACTTTGAGTATACTATGCACCATATTTTAAACCCTCTTTGGTAGGTTTCAGCGGCATATATTGCTTCAAAGAAGTACGTTCTTTGAATCCCACCATACTCTCATCCACTGCCATATTTCTGGAGGGAGTAAAGGAGTGAATGAATGTTTGCTGCAAATGATTGATAATTGGACGAACTTTATAGTTTATCAAAATTTTCGTCACCTCTTTTTAGCATTTTCTCATTATCATTTGCATGCAGAAATCGTAATATTTTCGTCAGAAGACCAGTACATTCTAAGCGCTGGAAGTTTATGAAATCCCATAATTGTCAAACATCCGAAAAATGCTCTGAGTTCATCCTTCTCGATTTCGAATGTTTGTCCTTTTTGTTGGGCATATTTGCGTGATGTTGCAAATTTTCGCTAAACAATTTTTCAAAAACTTTTAATAGAGAATATATATTTACATCAATTGTTGGACCATATATTTCGGTAAAACTAGCTTCGTAAAATTTACCTGGATCATTTGCATCTTTTGTAAACCTAATTCAGGTTGACCCTGTTCTGCTTCAACTTCTTCAGTTTCTTCTCGAACCTCTTCTTGAACGTCTTCTTTCATCTCTTCTTCAATCTCATCATGAATAGTATGGTTGTACGTTGTGGACGTATCTACACCCTCGGGCGGCTGATAACCTTTGTCGGCGATTGAATAATCGGAATCGTAGTCTTCATATAAAAGACCATCTATTATATTCTCCTTATTGCTTGCACTTCGTGTTCAAGTTGTGGTACAAGCAATACTTGAACTTTTAGAAGTTCTAATTGATACGGGCACATCGTTTTCACCGTCACTGTTACCTTCAACTTCCGAATTCATTGCCTGCTCTTCTGAAATTCCAACGATTATTTCAAATAACTCGTCCTGATTCAGACGTGACCTGTACGACATTTCCTGAAAATAGGAAATAACCAGTGCAATACGTAATTAGATAAGGTACAGAATACCTAAAAATACCATTAAATTAAAAACAATTAGGAAATAGTTGTTTCTACAATATCTATACCAATGATATTCGATACAACAATAAGGTTATTATGGCAGAAAATATAAAATATTTTCTGAGCGCTAAAACTTATAGAAAATCTTATTCTATAATGAGTTGCACTTACCTTTTCTAATTACTTTAGCGCTTTGATTTTTCTTTGTTATTGCACTATAAACTAAATTTAGCATAGATGATTAAACATGTGTGCAGAGAAAAACGTTCACTACAACGGACAGTGGTAAATATTTAAACCACTTGTGCTATTGCTACACGCATGACTTTAATGTGGTATATTTACAAACCTCTGCTACTTTATGAATTGGTTAGAAGTCATAAAGTTCAGTTTCTACTTTCTTATAATGCAGTTTGCAGCTGTAATAGAATGGCAAGTTTAGACACCGCTGTCTCATAAAGGGTTAACGGGCTGAACCATCATTGCGCAAACATCGTTAATTTTAATTTTAGTAGTTTCATTGTTTGCAACACTTGCCTCATCCAACCTATCTAATTCAAATAGCACAGCGTACCTACCACTAGACGGCCACTTCGTTTGATCAGATTTGAGGTTGTACTGGTATGGCGGTGTTTTTACAGACGGGATCGATAAATAATCTGCCTGAGCAGATAAGAAATCATCTACCAGAAACTGGATGGTGAATTATGATAGAAGATTTATGACTTGCCCTATAGTAAGTAGGCAGGTAGAATTAACGGTTTCTTATTCTAACTAGGTCGGAATAAAAATCAGGAACGAAGGCAGGAGCAGTTCGACGGAGAAGTAAATAAAACAGTTACTTCAGGAAAGAAGTAAAAATATAATTAATATCCCTTTTTTTTGTTAGTATGCTCATGTTGATGGTTAGTTAGTTACCTATTTTAGCTTATATAAATCTTGTGTGTAGACTGTTCAGGAGTCCTTCTCCTTTTCAGCCCTGGTCATTCTTTTCTAGTTCGTGTTGCGCTGTTTTGTATAATTGTATAGGTAACGGAGCTTCTCCACCGGTTCGCTCAATTGGAAAAGTTCCGGAGGGTTTTTTATATCAGGTAGGAGGCCGTTCCTCTATTCCGATTAACCTCCCAGAAGGCGGTGTCATCTGCAAACTGCGCAACGACTACTCCGGGTTGTCTAAGCTCGGGAATGTCGGATGCGAAAATAGTGTAAAGGATCCGGACTAAGGCATAACCTTGCAGTACGCCTGCTGTAGGTTTAGAAGAATCGGAGAAGGTGTTACCTACTTTGACTCGAACTGACCGATTAGTCAGGTACGAGACTAGGAGTTTGGAGGTTGGAACACAACCAGATTGCATTGATTGCGATTGGATGCTCTGGTAGTTTCCGTAAGCAGCTTCAACAAGGGACCGTGACACGTTCGGTTGGGAAAGAAGTCGAATTGGCTGTTGGGAAGGAGTTCGTTCAATCCAAGGTGGTCACTGAGTCTTCTGGCTAGAATCTGCTCAAAGAATTTTCCTATACAATTCAGGAGGGAGATGGATCTATAGGAGGAAGGTGTGGTTAGGTCTGAGTGGGGTTTGGGTACAATGACGGTGGAATCCGATTTTCAGTTCGCCGGTAAATGCGATAGGATTATGCATTTGTTGTAAATGATGGAGAGAAATCGGACGGCTGTGTCGGGTAGGTGCTGGAGGATTCTTCGATTTGGGCCATCATGACCTGGGGCTGAATTTAAACCTTTTTAAAGTACACGTTGACCTGGTCGTGAGTGGTTGGGGTATAGAAGGGATTCTTGTTATCGAGTTGGATTTCGGGAAGGTTAAGAGCATGGAATTCTTCAAGGCGACTCTCAAGGTGTGCCTTAAACTGGTTGTCAAATTTGGGATCTTCTGGGGATCGGAAAATGGATTGGAGATGGAGACCATACAAGTCGGCCTTTCCTTGATCGGAGGAGGTTAGGTTGACCTGTGGGTGGGTTAGGTGGGATTGAGGGTTTGCTTTCCTTCTGGTAAGTCTTCTGTTGCCAGAAGAGCGTCCCTTCCTACAGCCTAGCTGGGAGTTGGCTTTGGTCCAGGAGTCTTCGGCGTGTTTGTTTGATTTTCGCCTGATTAAGGCGTTAAGGCGATTGTATTCGGATTTGAGAGCCGGGTCCCTAGATCGCAGGAATTGAAGCTACATTTTTCTTTTCTCTTTGATCCACTTCACGATGTGCCGTGGAAGCGGTTTGCGGGAAATTTCGATATTTTTCAATGGGACTGAGATATCGACATCGACCGTTTCCATAATTACGGAAGTTAGGTCTCTAATGGCTCTTTTAAGAGGTTCGGTATTTGAAGATTGGGTGTTGAAAGGTTGTTGGAGATGTGTTCGTAGAACACATTCCAGTCTTCTTTCGAAAAACCTATAATAACTGTATATTGAGGAGGTGTTGATCGAGCTGGACGAAATAGTGTGCTATGGGATTTGAAACAATGATGCGGTTTATTATTGAGGCACCTAGATGTTCGAAACATGTTGGCTGCGTGTTAGCGACTCGCAAAGCGGCAACTGTACCACAGCTGATAATAGCCTGATACAGTTTCCATTACTTCTGGAGTCATCGAATTTGGTGTGGCGGACATTCAAATCACCTAGGATGACTGCATTAGGGAGGCTGGAGGCGTAAATTAAAAGGTCATTCCATTAGGTGTTGCAGTCGGGCGGGTTATAGTATGACAAGAAGACGATCGGGGTGGGAATGTGCACAGTCACAGAAACGCATTCAAAATACTGTAGGTACGCAGGAAGTTGAAAGGGAGTGGATGGGATTAATATCGCATCACGCTTCCGCTTGTATAGTCCTCGATCCAACGTGATTGGAGGAATAATGGACGTGGCGCTTTGGTGGGGTTCTTACGTCGAAATCTAAATTTTTAATGCAAAATAAACGGATAATTTAATAATTAGTTTAGGGATTTTTATAAATATTTCTGGACCTTTACAAGTGCATTGTACCAATGTAGCTCAGTGGTGGGGTCGTAATTCATTTCTAAAAGAAAATTTAGTGAAACCCACGCAAATCGCTAATTAAAGATGTCACAAATGCGCCACCTGCCTTTCTCTTTTTTTCTGTTTCTATCATAATGTCAATAACACGCAGTAATTGTTTGCATGAGACAGAAATGATTACCTTAATTTCCGTCAAATCTAAAAATTCTATTGAAATATAACGCTCCGTTAAAAGCATTAAGATCAATAAATCCGAAAACTGTTAATTCACTCTAAAAATTGATATCACACTACATGGCTTTCTTTTAATACAAGGAATCTCTTAGTAGCTTAGCTTCGAAAAAAAAGTTATTAGGCAAAAATGTGCTAATTTAACGTGCATAAAATTAACTTTGTATGATTGCATACATAATGTTCAAAATAAGTAAAAGGGAATGTTATCCAGAACTCCTCGGAAAACAGAAACGACTGATGCGACAAAAGTAAACATCACCATTACTGGTTATCACTATTATTGTCAACCAAGTAATAAAGGTCAGAAACATAAAGTTCCGATTTATCGTGATTTACAAATAGCGAAGAACCTTAATCTCACTAATAACAAAGGAAACTACATTACAATCATTACGTTAATCTCAACTACATTAAGGAAATTCACATTTAAAATAAAAAAGAAGCAACAGTGTAGGTCTTGCTGTAGCGGCAATAAAGCAAAGAAATAAATAAAAACGTTTACTATTCTCTTACGTAATCTTTTCCTGTTGATCCGTGAAGTATTCACTATTTAACAAAGGTTTCACCTATGTTAGCACTATTTACGTTATTAATTTTAGTATAGTATGATTAGAGAGGAACAAAAAGATGTTTCATGATCTTACCACAAACTTCCAACATAAATTGTATTTACGAAATAGCAGGTATCGTTTCTAAGGTTAATATGTTCTCACAGTTGAATAAATTCAACATAAAGTTACTAAAGAAAGAAAAATATATGTTTATAATGTCAAGTAGTCAAATAGTTTAAAGAACTTCAGTTTTTTGTTTGTATTTCTGGCCCATTTTTAAACCCAAAAAAAATTTTCCAACCCAATCTAGGGCAATAAATTTTTTGAACTTAAAAAAAGTTTTTTTTTTTTTAAAGTTTCCCATTTTTTAATTTTTAAACAAAAATTTTCCAAAAAAAAATTTGTTAAATTTAAGGTTTAAAAATTTAAGTTTTTTAATAATTTTAAAAAATGAAAATTTTTTTAAAATAAAAAGAAAAAAAAATTTAATTTTTCTTTAATTTAGAAAATAACAAACAATTTTTAAAATCATTAACTTTAAAAGAAAAATAATCATTAAATAAACCAAACTTATAAGGAAATTCTTAACAACATTAATCAAAAATAAAAAATAAAAATTTTAATTAAAAATCACTTCTTATTCTAAAAAAAATGTAAATTAAATTAAATTTAAATTGTAAATTTTAAATTTAAAAATTCAACCCTTTTCTATTAATATGTAATTTTTATATTTTCATAAATAATTATCAAATTTTTTTAAAAAATTAAGAAATTTATTCTATTATTTAATTTTAAAATTTTACTTTTGAATATTTATAAACAAACCTGTAAAAAAAACATCCGAGGGATCCAAGCCAAGCAAAAAAGAAACAAGCTAAAATAAACCAAAGCCCATATAACATAGCACAAACCAAACCACACAAACACACAACAAAACACCCCGCACGTTCAACAACGAACAACCACCCAACACACCCACAAACGACTATAAATTCAATAAAATGATCAAACCCTAACCATCCCACAAACAACGGAACCCCTTTCAAACACAATTAATAAAAATATTAATAAAAAAAAATTTAATTTCAAAAATCTTTCCTTTAAATAAATATTTGAAGAGGTAAAAATTTCAAGAAGCAACCAAATTTAAAAACAAAAAATATAGGCAAAAAAAGTTATGGGAGATAACTAATTTAAAATAAAGTTAAATTTTAGGTTTGATGAAAATTCGTATTTAATTCCTGTTTAAAATAGGTAACGTGTAAACGTTTTTATTTTAAAAAGGAATTTTCAAAATTTTTGTCTATTGGTGTGTAAATGATTTCAAATTTTTCTTCAATGAGGGTTTAAATTTTTAAATATGACAAAAAATTTTTAATTAAAGAAATTTTCTTTTATAAATAATTCCTAAATTTCAAATTAAATTTAATATTTTAACTTAAATTAAGATCAAATGAATTTCGAATTTTCTTTTTTTTCTAAAGACAAAAAGTCTTTTTAATTTATTTGAATTCAATGAGATCAAGAATAACCCAAAATTAAGAAAAATTTTTTTTAATCTTTCAAACAATTTCTTCTTAAGTATTAAAATTTTCTACGGAAATTCATAAAGAAAAAATTTTCTTATTTTATAATTGATAAAAATTTTTATTGGATTTCAAAAAAATAATTTAAAAAATTTTTTATTCAAATTTAACTAATTTTTACTACAAATAATTTTCATCTTTAATCTAAATTATTTTTGCTTTTATTTTTTATATTTTAACAATTAAATTAAAGTAATTTGGTAAGTTATTGGAACAATTCAGTTATTTTCGAATAGGATATAATTTAAAATTATACCCTTTGGTATTACCTACCAAAGGAACCCTAACATTAATGATTTTACATATTGAATAAATTTATTTTATGTATACCGAAATAGGATTTTTCATAAAAAATAATAAAGGGATCCAAAAGCCCAAAAATTTTCCCTTTATGATTAACAATTAACGTTTAACCCTTTGAAAGATCCTTTATCCGGATAGTATTTAACAGACAATGTAGATTATACATTGAGGTTACAATTAAGCGTTTTAAGAATTATTCAAGAAGGTGTGGAAAATTAAAGGAATTAATTATGGAATTTAAAATTTGAAGCAAATAGTTGGAATTAAATGGGAAAGAATATTTGGAAATTTATAGGAACGTAGCTCCGGTAATTAAATTAATGGAAAAATTTAGCTCACTTAATTTAACAAAAACCCAATGGTTTAAACAATATTGGTAACTAGTTACTTAATTCCAAAACCCTTAAAACTCTTTAATTTAAAATTGATAATTAAAAAAACATTATAACGAAGGAAAGTTTTATTTGTAGACTTTGGAAATTAAACAATATTTGGGATTCCAATTTAAGAAATTAAGCGAATTTCCACAGAAGCATTAAAAATAGATGAACGTGAAAGATACCGAAATCAAAGGGACCTCAGAACCAAACAAAAAAAAAAAAAAAGCTTGGAAAAACCCGGTTACAAGAAAACCAAAGACCGAATTAAAATGTTTCGAAGGGAAAAAAATTTCCCATAGCTTTAAAATAGATTAAAAAATCCCTTAAATTTCAAATTAATTCAACCAAAATTTCGAATTTAATAGGTGAATTTAAAATTTTAAAAACGATTGACATTTTAAACCGTTTTAAAGGTGAACAAATGGTTCATTCGAGAATTTTTGTAAAATTTTTAAATTACCTTTGGAAGAACATTAAATATTGTTTTTAAAAGGATTTAATTAGAAATTACCTTAAAAAAATCTACGAATACCACAGTATTACTATTTATAAACAATAAAAGTTTATTTTTATTTCAGTTAATCATGTTAATTTATCTAAAAAATTACTGAAAGCTTTGAAAACATTTCCATAAATTTCAATTTGAAAAATGGATAAAATGAAATTAACTTAAACATTTTAAAAATTTATTTAAACTTTTGGAACTTTTTAGTTTAAGTTTTTTTTTGGTTTCTTAGGCGTAAAAAATTAACTTGGGTTAAAATAAAAATTAAAAAGATTTAAAGCAAAAGAAAGGATGAATAATACAAATCTTTCACACCAACCCCTCCTAGATTTAACCAACTTATTCCCTTCAAGGGCCGTCAACCTTTTGGTCATTTATAGAAATCATTAAAACACTTGAAACCAATTAATTTTGGAAGACAAATTAGGATTATTATGAAATTTATGTATCCAATAATAGTAGAAATTATCATTGAAAGATTTACAAAAGAATTTTGTTTTAAAATAATTTTGCTTTGATTTTATTTTTCTTTTGGAATTACATTGGTTCTAATATGTTTAATTATTCATTACTAAGGGAAATTTATTTAACAAAGGTCTGAAGAAAACTTCTTTTAGCCAAATACACTTTTACAGGATTAAAATTTTCCAACAAAGAATCCAATTCACCCTTTCTATCATTCCAAAAAATGTTACTATTAAAATCGTTTACTTAACCTTTATGCGGCTTTTAAAAATTTCCATGGGCTGATTAAAAATTAATATTTAAAGTATTTTATACCACCAAATTACTGAAAAATTAAGATACTAAATTAATTTAAAAGAATTTTATTTCATAAAAAATAACATCCGTTCTTAAAAGATTTTTAATTTGTCGGGGATCGTAAGGTTTGAACTAGGTTACTTAAATTAAATCAAATATGCAAAACAAATCCGGAATTTTAATTTAAGACTTTTAAACGTTCATTAAATTACGAACCTTTTAATTTATTTGAATTATAAATTTATTAAATAACGTATTCTTTTGGTTTATCATTTATAAAGAATTAATAAATAAACAAGTTTTTAAAGAAATTTTACGTTTGGAAATTAAATAAATTTAATTAATTTAAATGAATTTTATCATTTGTTTAATGGTAAGAAAAGTAAAATTAAATCAAGGAAATATAATTTTTTCAAAATTGGTGGAAAAATAAGATAAAAAAGGATTAATTCCATTAACGTTAAATTGGGAAATACCAAAAGTAAGAGACGGGCGATTTTACTTTAAATTAACAACCCGGTTTGTTTCTCAATTTTCAAGAAAAAGGTCAAATCCTTAAGCAAGGGTATAGGAAAAAATTGTCACTAAAATTAGTTTTAGACCTTTTAGCATGGAATTATTTTTCCCTTTACAAATTCCGATTAGATATGGGAATTGAGTAAATAAAATTTTTCCTTAATCATTTAATAGACCCATTTAATAATTCAACTCTTATTAAAAATAAGTTACATGTTTTGAAAATTAAAGTTCCATATTAACGGGATTAGTAATTAAAGTAGAAATTAAATTAAAAAATGATTTAAATAAAAGAAAGCTAAAAATTAAAATAACGTTCGCGAAAAAACCTTTATAATGAGGAATCACACAAATTATCTCGCTATTCTATATTGTTCTATGTGTACCTTTACTCTTTAAAATACTTGTTATGAAAATCATTTAAAGGGTCTAATCAAAATAAAGGTAATTTTAATTAGAGGTTAATGTTTCTTAATTAAATATTTAACCGGATTTTTAGTAAAAAAACAATCCAGTTTTAAAACGGAAAGTCCTCTTGAAGTTCAACCTAAGTTATCTTAATTTTAAATATTTTTCCTTGAAACTTAATGCGTAGTTAAAGAAATTGTACAAATGTAAAGCAACCGACTTTCAAATATATTAAATTTTTATTCGTTGGTTAAGTTTAAAATTCTTAATTTTAAAAAAGAATTTGTATTACTTGTAATTTGTTAGGGAAATTCAAAGACTTGTAGGGAAAAATATTGGATAAAGGGTTTTATTCACCAACATTGGTTTTTTCATTAAGAAAAGGTTTTTATAAAAGATGTTTAGAAGAAATGAAGTTTCCAAAATAATTTTTGAAATTTTTTAAGGTTAATTTTCCTTATTCGCAATTAGATTTAGATGGTTACTTAAATTCATTGGTTTTTTTTTTCTATTTTAAAATTTTAATTTAAATTTGTAAAGATGTAAATTCCTCTTAAATTTAAAACCGGAAAAATGGTTTATAAACTGAAACTTGGATGAATTAAAATTAATCAAAAGAAAGTTTTTTCTGAAACATTTTGTTATTATGTTCCAAATTGAGAAATTTTTAGTTACTTATAAACTTTTTTTTTAGTTAAAAATGTTTAGAAGTTGGTTTTAAAATTGTAATAAATTATTATGGTTCAATTTAAAGATTGAAATGAATGCTTAAAATATTTTTAAAAATATTATTCAAAATAAAGAAAATTTTGTAATATAATTTAAACATTTAAAGTTATTATAAATTTTTTAAATGTGTTTTCCCTAAATATTGCAAAAATGTGTTAAAATTCTGAATGATATTGATTCCTTCGTTAAAAACATGTTTGAATATTGTGAATTTTTTCTTAAATTGTAAACAATTAGTTAACCATTGAAATGTGAAAAGTTTGAATGATTTAAAATTTAGATTAATTAAAAATTTAAAAAGAAGAAAAGATTTAGTTCAAAATAAAAAGTAATTATAGGAAAATTTTGAAATAGTTCCTGAAAATGGATAATTTTATTTTAAAAAATTTAAGGAAAGACATTATTTAATTGATCTTAATATAAAAACCGGAAATTTATGCTTTTTTTAAAATTTTTCCCGGTTTAAAAATTAAAAATTTTCAAAATTCAAAAATTTATTAGATAAATCATTAACAAAGACTTGAAAACAGTACGTAAAATTTTCCATAAAAGAAATATTTTAAAAATTAATTTTAAATAATAAACGAAAAATATTAAATATCAAAAATCACGTATCGTAACTAAATCGTTACACCCACTTGATATGAGTTTTAATAATATGTGGTTTCATGAACCAAATATACTGGCCGCCATAAATAAATGTACACCCAGTAAACGCTGATGTATTTTAATAAACTTTTCAGAGAATGTGTATTTTATTCCTATTAAGGAACGATGAAAATTTCAGCAGAACATAATAAAGTTTAATCAAGTAATCATTGACAATAAGCAAAAACTCTTTCCTTTCATTTGACATTAGTTACTAGTAAGTATCAATTTTAAGCATAGGTGTAAGCTTAATAAGTAAAGACATTAAAGTTGAAATAATGACTTTGTCAACATCTCAAATTTCCATCATAAAAGTTTAAGGTGGCAGAATAATCGTCTACAGAAGGATTATAATTCTGATTGCCCATGGGACTAGTTTGCCACAATTTCCTTATGTTGGGAAGATGTCAAAATAATGAGCAACAACTACGTTTCGTCCGACGTTAGACGTACCACTGATAGTGAAGTTGCTCTTTGGCTTGTAGCTCTTTGGGATTTTTTCATCACAGGAAATTGGTGATAGATGGAAGATTAACTGATCATAAATTCTTTGATCCTATGAGGAATTCGGTCTTTTGGCTAGATCGTAAATTTTTTGTTTATCTAACATACGCATCGTATCACAATGTGTAACGAGAGGTTGCATTGGGATGTGCAATTGAATGATTATCTTTAGTGGCGAATCTTGATTTTATTTATGGGCTCATGATGGTCCAGACGTCATGGAAATCCAAATTGCAGTTTTCTGTTAACGACATATGCTCTACAAAGGTGTGATGGTAGGGGCTATCTGCCGTGGAAAAAATCTCCTACTAGTTATTGAGGAAACAATAAATGCAAAACTACTTAACAACATTCTTTACCGTTTAGCCATATCCAAGAAATAGAGAATCTAATTTTCAGCAGATAATGCCGGGACATAGCAAGTTACTATGGATTTCTAAATACTGCTAATGTTACTGCTTCCAGACTTTTCGTTCGCAGGCTAATCACAATCAAATATTTGTGGGTATTGTAGACAAATAGATGATTTACAGACTCCCAAACAATGTAGATGCCCTTCAACAACGGATTTGAGAAGCGTTGGATAGTATATCTCAGGTTAGCATAGATTCACTCATTTCAACTATGCCTAATCGGCTAGCTCAGTGTGCGAGAAACAAAGTAGGATCGTTGCATTATTAGTGTTAACAATATTTGTACCTCGACAAAGTTTTCATCGTTTATTAATAGGAATAATTCCGAGATATTAGTTCTAATCATGATAATTCCAATTCAATTCCTAATCTGTTACCAGACATAAAGGTATTTGGTCAGTGTTCATTTTTTTTAACTTTTCCAGTATTACTAAACTACAAAGAGTTATCTGACGTTGTCATAATCCCAATAACAATGATAAAGTTATTGGCAGATCAACTATTACAGAATTAGACAAGGTATTAAAAGTAATTGTACAATGTGAACAAAAATAATTTTAGAGAGGATCTAAAAATGGTGTTATCTGGTTCTGATATTAAATCAAGTCCATAATTTATAGATGATGAGCGAATTCTACGTGTTGCTGGTAGTTTTCATAATGCAGACATTCCGTTTGTTTAAAGACATCCAATTATATTATATACGATTTAATTACCCAAAAGATAAGCATTCTAATTACATGACTGATTAAATTGTTCTAAAGGAACATGAAAAATGTTCACGTACTGGGTAGAAACCAGTACTAAGCAGTTTCAATTTAAATTTTTGGATTATAACGCAAGTTCCGACACCTACCTTATGAGATAGTGTTAGGGTCCCCTTATTAGAATACTATTTCCCGTTTAGGGTGCCGCGATAGGGGGGGTCGCAGACCCTAACACAAGTTTCGAACACCTGTCTTACAATTTAGCATTAGGACCTCTTTATTAGAATACTATTTACCATTAAGAGGGTCACGACAAGGGGGCGCAGACCATCACACAAGTTGCGAAGACCTGTCTTACAAGTTAGCGTTAGGGCCCCCTTATTAGAATACAAATTCAAATTTCCCGCCGAGTAGGTTAGGTTCTGAACTTGACTAAAAAGTAGATTTGGTTCTGAATCTGGCTAGCCCAAGGTCGACTCCAAGGCCAGACCCGACCTCAACGCTAAGGTCAAATTACGTCATCGGAAATTCCCAATGTCAAAAGTGAAAGCGCAAGTGTGTCCTTTCTACTCCTAGAGCGTAGTTAAGTAGCCCACAACGAATTAAAATTTTGGAAATTGTGCATCACGTAAGTCGTTAAATGTAAGCCAAAATGACGGGAAAATCTTCTCATTGTTGAAGAGTTGGATTGAAGGGATATATAGACACTTCTTTGAAATGGCCTTTAGCTACAATTGTTAAGGTTTTCCCAGGGAATGGCAGTCAGAGTTAGAACAAAAAATGAACTATCATTGAGGTCAATTATAAAAACTGCGCAATTGTCTACTTATTAGTTCGTAGTAAATTTAGTTTGAGAATTAGTTTAATTACACGTATTAGATTGTTTAATTGTTCTAATAATAACATTTTTTAAATAATTGTTAAATATGTTTAATATTATAACTGTTTTTATTTTTGCCTAATTCTGTATAATTATTAATCTAAATAAAATTAATAGCAATATATTTTGCTTGAATGTGAATATTTCCATTGTGTTATTTTGCCTTTATTCCCAGTATATGTCGAGTAAATTCAACATAGTATAAATATGTTCAGTTGTTAATGCAAAAAGAAGATAGTATTTTTAACTATGTTCGTTGACCGCAGCAGCGACGCGGTTAATGTTTTCAATTGATCGCACAAGTCTATTTCGAGGTCCACTTGAATGGTTCAGCATACATCTCGTTTCTCTAAACTTTGCTAACCACCATTTAATGTCTTGTTATACAAAAATACAATATTGTTAAGTTTTTACACTTATAATGTAAATAACCGGAACGAAGACAACTTAATAAAAAATATGTAGCCGAATTAAGGCAATCTTAATTAATTACGGCACATGTATCGCCCCATTGTCTTGAAAATATCAAATAGACGTCCGAGAAATTACCGAAATTAATGCATTGGGCAGAATGGAGGCGGTTCCTCAAACTTCATGTAGACAAACTGAAGAACGAGTTGGTGTAACAAAGGTAAGGAAGCACAAAATTTTAAGGAAAAACAAATATATACCATATAAAAAGAAAATAAACTTGCACCCGGGTGATGCTCAGAAGCGGTTAACATTTTGTCGGTGGTACTAAGTGCTAGCCAATATCATTGCAGCATTGGAATTTTGTTCATTCATATTATATCCAGGACCGTAGCAAAAATAAAATGAAAAAAACCTGTTTGATGAACTTTTGTCAGGCTAAGCGTAAAAATATCGAAATTTTTGTCTTACTATTTTTATAATAGCTATAAAGAAAATAAAAGTAATAAAAAACAAGTCCAGGTCCGTATTTAATTCTTGTGACTTGATGATATTATCTAGGAGCCGAAAGGTGGGAGTGCAAATCTGGCGATGCCACGTTGATCCTCTGAAGAAAGTGTCTTGAGAATGTGTTTACATCGTGTAAATATCTTTTATAATAACCGAGATATGGCACACTCCCCAAATTGGACAATTTCCAGTTACGCCCTGTATCTTTAAAACTAAGACTGTTAGCAAAAATTTGTTTACGTCATGGATGTTAACTCAAAAATTGAGTAAAAGCGGGCACTACCAGTTGCTAGCTGTATATTAAGAGAGTTGCCCATTTAATGCCATCGAAATGTGGGAACAGTGTACATGTATCTTTTTCCAATACAGGCGGTATTCAGTATTAAGCGTTCCTTTTCCCTGATTTTTCACCGAGCTATTGGGCCTGTGGTAACACTGAACACTTGGTCCATCATTAACACGCCTGATTTTAAAATGATTACAAAACTTGTTACACAAATACGCTTCAAAAGCGTGACCACGGTGCGCGCCCGACAAGTACGACATTGCGACTGAAAAATTCGCAACAATCAGCTATCGAACGTTACTTCTTCCCTCCCGCGAGGACCGATGCTTGTCTAAATATTTCAGTTTAAAGTTTGAAATCGGTACTGTGACACTCTTTATTACCATAAATAACAAAGTAAACAAGCAATTTCACTAATTGGGATGAACAGTAGATAAATCAATACGATGGTAGTGGTTTCGCCAAGTTCACCCCACAACTATCAATCAAATATAATGACAATATGTAGCCATACAGATAGGGTTAGAGCTCTAAACCAGTTTCTCTTCTTGTAAAATAAAAAAAAAAATTAATCGTCACGTTCATATCCCCAAACCGAAACTAAACAATTAAAGAAAATGACTTACTAGTATTGTGAGTTACCCCGCTGTATATAATTTAAATTTCAGTTACCAAAATAAAAAAAATTAGTGATTCAAATTCCTACTTGAGGGTAACGAATACGTGAATCTCAACTTATTTACAAAAAAAATAAGAATAATTAGTGATGCAATTTCCTATGACAAGTAAGTGAATCTAAATTTAAACAAAAAAAGGATAACTGATTCCCCCTGTACATAAATATGTATACACGAGCCAGTAGCTATAATGGCTATCTGGTAGTTCCAATAGAAAGAATTATAACTATAGATAACCTCCCAGAACGGAACGATCATATGGTAAACATCACATGAAATATAAGTGCTGCGGATTGAGGTAATGTCAATCTATAGCACCAATTTGTTTTGTAAAGTCCATTAAAGTATAAGGTGATTTATAGATTCACTTTCCGTTGAAGCTCGACCTTATGCACGGAGTAAGTAACTGCATACAGCACTGAACTAATAGATAATAAACCGTAGATAACCCCAAATCTTACTAAGTCCAAGTTGTAGCTGAAGTGAAAATTAAATGAAATAGTCTGACGTTTTAGTTGCCTTTCGAGCTGTCCTGAGCGTGACGAGAAGGTAGAATGTTTATTCATTGTCGTGGCATTATTTATCAGCACAGCAGATAATATATGTAGCGATTTACAGTTGATCGTAGATGGAAATTGTACATGACGTTGAAGTATCAGCTATCGTTACCACTCGATATGCTTTTTTTTAAATCAAGAATGTTGGTAGTTAGCAACCAGAAAAAACCCTCAAAGAAACCATAGAATGTAACGGTACCTGGGATTTTGTAGGTTTTATGAGTGTTCTATGTGTGGATCAATCCGAAGTCTGTCTGATTTACAATTTAAGCATCTCGTAATGATTTTAGTAGTAATTCAATAAATTGTTAAATTCTAGTTAAAGCAGAAAATCCCAGAAAATGCGTTTTTACCATTTACACATGCACGTAAAAGTGAACAGGAAATATTGAAAACATTTTTTTACAGTGAGTGGAATGTTCCTCTCAAGTTACATTTAGTGGTTCCGGGAAGAAGAAAAAAGAATTTTTAAAATAGGAGTTAGCTGAGATTGTCAAATTGTAACAAATAAAACTAGAGATCACATGTAAGTATGTTGCCTATCTGTCATTGAATAATTTTAACTACATAATATTTAATATTTAAGTAGGTGAAATTTAGACGTTAGAAAAATGAAAGCTCCGGAAAGGAAAGTACAGCTTAAATGAACTCAGGACGGCGAAGCCCTAAAATTCTAAATCTCAACCCCTGTTGTACTGACCACACAGAAAACCAAACGCTCGACTGAGTTGAAGTATCAAAATCAAAATTCCCTAAGAAAACTGACCCAAGTGGTAGGCGACAGACTAGCTAAAGAAACCCACCCGATAACAAAAATAAAGAATCGGAAAGAGGTTCAGATGTACGAACAGGGTGTTACATTAGCAACATGTAAAAGGTAAGAAAATATCGAGAAAAAATTCGTTTGCAATGCGTGATATTCTACTGTCTAGTTACATTTAGTTGCGCCGTGAAAAAAACAAAAGGTTTTTTAAATTAGGATGAAATGTAAATAAATTGAGGTTAGCTAACATTGTAAAATTGTAACAAATAAAACTGGAGGCCACATGTGAAGTATGTTGCCCATCATTGTATAGTTTTAACTACATAGTATTTAATATTTAAGTAAGTTAAATTTAGGCGTTACAATTATGAAGATAATTTGTACTTGCAATGTATTTTTCTTATATTTATATAAACACTCATAAGCATTCAATACTTCATAAAACTTAAATTACACCAAACGTTGTTAGCAAACAGTTCGTAATGTTTAAATCGTAATTTAATTGCTTACCATAATTAATCCCACCCAAAGAATTCCTCACTGGTCAAAAACAAAAATAGCGAAATCACGCCGAGCTCCACAATGCGTCCTGACTTTAGAACCTTACATAAATCGGCCATTGCCAAACGGGACAGTCCTTTAACTCTACGTGATGGAAAATCTCAGAAACTAGCCCTCGAAGATCATAATTTATTAGTAACGTAGATATCCTAAATTCCGCCATCAATCTAGCTTCAATAAATTACTAACAGGTATTAATCACTCCTTGGTCCACTGGACTTCCAACGTTTTGTACGACTACATCTTTCATCGTCAATCACTTTTCCCGATCTCACGAAAATTGCATGCACATAGTAAAGAAACATTCGCACTTCATTTCCATATACATTGTAACTCGAAATACTATCTTCACTACTCATTCTAGCTCACGCACAAAACAAAGAACGCTCTAGGCTACATCCGTTCTTGCGATTTTCAAAACTCAGCATGTACGTTATCATATGTACCATAGAAACCTGGCATTTTCATTCCCTAGGCTAAAGAAAACTATTAAAAGCTCCAAATCAAACCACCCTCTCCCTTTCTTTCTCTTGAAAACAAACGTAAATGTGGTAGAGCTAGGATAGTTAGGCAAAGTAAAGTTTCGAAAAAGGCAGGCAAAAGGCCAAAAAATGATTGAAAAAAAGCACTAAAAAGGCGAAAGTAAAGTAAAAAAAGGCAACATTAAAAAAACTGCTTTTCACTGAGAGAGAAAAGGCGACAGCAACTAAAACAGTTAAAAAAATAGCATAAACGTATATACAGTACTAACAAGTTACGCATATTATTATTTAAGCATTGGTTTTATTACGCTGCCAACTGGTCACCCGTAATTTCTTTATGTTCTCCGAAGTTAACGAAGTTCTCTTATCGCCGACAATACAATCTCGAGTAAAAATCCCCTGGTGAAATTCGGAAATTATTTTTAAATTTTCTAAAGAAAGAAGAAAGTTTATCCTTTATTTTTATTCCTGCTGATCTGGGGGCTTTCGATGTGAAATCCGCTGCATTCTGCACAATTTCTAGGGATTCCACAAGTGTCAGTCTGACTGTTTCTAATTTCTTTAATAGGTGGGGAAACCAAGAAAAACTTGTTTGAATATGCGTTAAGGCTCGTAATACCTCACTATTGCTTCATCAACGCACGTCCATATAAAATTGTCTCCAATTTCACAGCGTATCGCTTCTAGGCTCTAAAGAAAATTAACATAATTCAATAATTAAAACTGTATATTCATACCGATCAGTAACATAAATGCAAATAATTCTTCCTCGACGTCGAATCATCCGGAATCACGTGGTTTGTTTGTTTTTCCTAAAAACGACTTAAATGTTCTATTTTTTAATTTATAGAACGGGATGTTCACAGAAATAAGAGCTTCGCAGAGTTCCAACAAGAAGCGAGATTTACTGGGTCCGCTTTTTGGATTAATGAAACGAATTTGATATTAATTGTTGATTTGCAGTTTTACAACTTACATTACCTACGTGTAACGTTATCTGCAAATGTTGCGTTACATGAAACCTTTTTGTCGCATTAATCTAAAGTAAAAAGGCACAATTGTAGTTTTCCCTGTATTAAATATTAATGAATGGTGATATAAGGAATGGCTTTTTTTCATTATCGGGCACTGCGCTCGCGGTAAAAGAACTATGAATGAATGAAAATAAAATAGTTATTTAATTAATAAAACAAAATAATTGGCACACTTACATTTTTCTCACAAACTTGACAAAGAAGTAGGTTTTCATCCGTTGTTAAATTAGAATCTAACTTTGCCCACTGGCTATAGTTGGCACTTCTTGATTGCTTGTCTGCAGGAATGTTTATAATTCAAAGCCACTTGAAATGCAATCGATGCACTTCATAAATCACAAGGTTAACACGTTCGAAAGTTGTGGAAAACTACCTGAATCAGTAGAAAACTTTCTGCTGACAATAGAGGTCCCATCATTAAGTCATAAAAATGAATCTCAAGAAAATAATCCTTCTGAGAAATATTTAGCCAGTAACAATAAAGGGCAAAACTCACTAAACCTCTACCTTTAAGTGCTCGGGAATAATACTTTTTACAATTTATTTCAGAAATTTAAAATGTGCATATTTCTTTGAAAATTGTTAGTACAAATTTTTTTAAATTCAAAATTCAAGATCAACATTTTAATTTAATATTAAAAGGCAAGAGAAGTAGGAAATTTCTCAACAAAGGCAGAATCCTAAAAAAAGGCGCAAAAAAGGCAAAATAAAATTTGCATTTTTGAATTGCACGCATTCTAAAACGGATTTTGAACTGGGTCTGCCTTTTATCCTTCCATTTATTGAAAAAAGGCAATTTTCCTAACTATCCTAGCTCTAGTGATAACGAATACATTTAAATTTTGAACCATCTAGCACGATAACAAGTTACAGACTCTAATACTAACCTTGCATAGGTCTTCACAAGATCATTAAGGCCACCGTTATTGTTATAATTTTTCACACAAAAGCTGTTCTCAAATATCAATAAAAATATCTGGTGTGGAAAATGGAAATTAAAAGAAATAAAATAATTTTAATGATATTTCTTTAGGATAATTATGCAACCTGTTTCATAATAAGTTCATTGCGAAAATAGGCAACATTGTAAAAACAGAAACAATAATCTATGTCAATCAAACGTTTAAAAATTCATGACAGACAGAGTTTAACAGACATCTAGATGCTAACTTAAATTAAAAGAAATGAAATTTTAACTTCAATTTTAGAATAACCATGCAACCTGTTTTTTATACGTTCATAACGAAAACACCCAACATGGTAAAAATAAAACCAATAATCTACGTCAGATCAAAGACATAAATACATGTTAACGTTAAAAAAATTCCACACCCGCCTGCTTCTATATAATATCGTAAATTCTACTTACCAATTTTTTCTCCGATAAATTACGCATCATATCAAAAAATTGCATAGGACATAATTAATCGATTAAGGTTTATATCTAGGTATGTTTATATCTTTGAAATATGCAGCAGTTGTAGAAATATTTGATAAAAACCAAAAACTGTTAATAGAAAACCCCCTCTCCGCCGCTGGATTTCTTACAAAATCTAATTAGCTTTAAGGCAAATAAAAACAAGCGTAAATACGTCAATACACACACACGCACGCACGCACGTAAGCACGTACGCACGCACCAAGCCAGCAAGGACGCACGCACGCATACACGCACGCATGCAAGCACACACGCACACGCACGCACGCATATACACACACACCACACACACACACACACACACACACACAAACACACAAACGCACAAACACAAACGCATGCAAACGTACACAAACGTAAACACACGCAAACACACGCACACCCACACGCACACGCACAAATGAACTAATAAGTGGATTTAGCGATAGTGGAAAAAAATTAGATTGCATAACCTTCTATACCTACATATGTACATTTAGGTTGAAAGGTAAAAAGCAATCCCTAACCATAAACAATCAATCCAAATTTAAAATATCTCTATCTAAATATTTTCATACACAAAAAAAAGGTTTCAGTTAGTTTTAATGAAAGTTTTGGGAATTTCAAAGTATCAATTTATTTCAAGAGTTCTTCCACCTGAATTCTTTGAAAGAATGTAAGCAATCATACTGTAGGTATTTGGAAACAACTTGAAAAATGACAAAAACTAGGGATATACAGATCGTAAGTACGGGACTGATTTTATGTCAACATTAGCTTCTTTTTGGAAATTTTATGCGATCTAAATAATGTAGTGGTGAAAATGACAAATTTTCAAGATTTTTCGGTGTCTTGAATGAGGAAGGTGTGAAAGTTTATGTAATATATTGACAGAAAGGTATTACCTACTAATAACAGGAACAGGTCTCTGACGCGTCCTAAATAATACATTCTAAACATTTCAACTAACTCTTACTTTGTCTAATTATTACTGAACATTAAAGAAACGTTAGTTTCATTTTTTACTGTTCTCATTTTTCTTGAAGTTATTTGTAACCATAATATGCACATAAAAAGCTCTTGTCTTAAATGCGTTCAATATATTGCGCTTACAATGAAAGTATTTAATGCGAATAAAAGAAGTAGAGTAATTTTTCTTTTCAGTTTATCTTTACAGACGATTTGCTCAATAATTTAAAATCTTTGTCTCTTAATTGCATGAGATAGCAAAATTTTCGTTTTCTTCCTATGTAAGTCTCAGATAAGAAATATTCAATTATAATTACTTTCAATCACAAGGATTTATTCTTTTTGCAGAATTTTGCAGTTTGCAAAACTAAGGAATATTACATATTTAGTATGAAAAGTAACATTTCCTTATTTTGTTAAATAAACTGACTAATTATATCATTGGGTCTTTAATATTTTGGTATTTTCTTATACACATTTTTCATTTAAAACTGTTCAAGTTCTTTGTACCTGTTTCTTATTGTGAGACTCAATTTTTCTACGAGTTATTTTGCGAACTTTATGTCTGATAATTTTAAGGGTTCTTACGTTTGTCTTTGTTGTTATTACTTTATGGTAATCACCTGTACAAAGAATTAATCATTGGGATACAGTAAAAATGTGTAAGCTAATGATTTTTATTAGAATTCAGGTATTTTTAATTAGTTCATCTATGCAGAAAGATGAAGGATTATTAAATACCATAATCAAAATCACCATCCCTTTTGCTATCACCAACGCCACAACAACCCCCATAACGCACTATGATTATTACTATCACTATCACCGCTACACCAGGGGTCGGCACCCGGTCGATCGCGATCGACCGGTCGATCTAGCGACAATTTTTGGTCGATCTTATAAAGAAACGGATAACAACATTAAAGAGCGATCTTCGAGAGAATCTGCATTTTATAATTTTGAGAGGTGGCAATTGAGCGCAAATTGCAAGCAGGAAGTGAATATTAGGTGGCAAATGTTGAATGTGACTCGCACGTTAGACCGTAGTTGGGAGTAGGTGTAGTGGGGAGTCGGTAGTGAAGCAGGAGTTTAACCTGCGTAGTGTAAGATTAGTTCTCCTGTGGTTAGTCGTAACTCGTAAGCGTGTTAGTCGTTATTAGTGGTAATCAAAAGACGCTGGTGTTTTGTACTTTATTGTTAGAAGTTACTTACATTCAGGGGTTCCTTCTTTTCAATTGAAAATGAATGAAAAAGTTAAAAACTATCATTATAATCCTGAATGGGAATTAGAATTTTTCTTTGTTGACGTGAAAGGTATCTGCCTGATATGTCGGGATAGTCTTTCAATTTTTAAGCGTGGAAATTTAGAGCGACATTTCCGCACTATACATGGGAATTTTAACGACAAATTTCCACTGAATTCAGTTATAAGAAAAGAAAAACTTCGAAGTATGAAAGCTGCGCTATCGTCAGAGCAATCGAGTTTTACCAAACAAACTAAGAAAAGCGTCGCTGCTACCATAGCTTCACACAAAGTTTCTCGTGTGTTAGCTAGGAGAAAAAAACCATTTACTGACGGCGAAATCGTAAAAGAAGCTTTTACCGAAGCTGCGGTAGAACTTTTTGCTGACTTTAAAAACAAAACAGAAATATTAAGTGCCATTGATTCCATTCAACTTTCAACTCGCACAGTTACTCGTCGAATTGAATTTATGGCATCAGATTTGAGCAGTCAATTGAAAACAGACATTGAATCATGTGCATTCTTCAGTTTACAGATGGATGAATCCAATGATGTGGTTGACACTGCGCAGCTAAGCTTCGATGATCTTTCAAGTAAAGAAGAATTTTGGAAAATTATACCCTTGACTGGAAGAACTACCGGAAAAGATATTTTTTCTGCATTCAAGGACTTTGTAACTAAGGAAAGTGTACCTCTTCAAAAATTAGCTAGTATAACCACAGATAGTGCGCCAGCTTTGACCGGCCTTCATAATGGATTTATTTCATTATGTCAAAAAGACGAATTGTTCCCTCCGTTTCTTCGTTATCACTGCATAATTCACGAACAAGCGCTTTGCGGAAAATTTTTAAATATTCACGACATTATGAAATTGGTAATAAAAATAATTAACAGTATTAGAGCTCATACTTTAAAACGGCGATTATTCAAGAAGCTTACGGATGAACTGGAATGTCAATATGGAGATTTACTTCTACATGCGGATATTCGTTGGCTTAGTAAAGACAAATTACTTCGGCGATTTAAGGAACTACTTCCACAAATTAAAAGTTTTTTGGAAGAAATGGATATTATCCACTTAGAACTGAATGATCCAAAATGGCTAACAGATTTCGCATTTCTTCTTAACGTTACAGAAAACAACGAATTAAATTTAGAACTTCAAGGGAAAGACAAAAAGATTATTAATGTGATCTTTGCAGTTAAATCATTTTGTGGAAAGTTAGGACCAATATTGAAAAAGGCGAATTCAAGCATTTTCCTGATTTGCAAGAAGCTATTAATAATTATGGAATGGAAAACTGTGATACCAAAAAATACGTACAGATTATCGAACACTTGAAAGCCGATTTTACAAGAAGATTTGAGGAATTTAGGAAGCTGGAACCCGTTGCTAGATTTCTTTCAAATCCGTTTTCTCGCTGCGACGTTGAAACAAAGGCTCAAGAAATAGTTGCTGTTTTCAGTCATCTGGATGCTACTCCACTAGAAATGGAAATTATTACCATACAAAACGGCGCTGAATTGAAAACGTTTGCTACAGCCGATACCTTTTGGCGCTTAGTCTGCGATGCAAAATATCCATACCTTCGGGAAGCGGCGCTTCGTACAAATTCCTTTTTTGGTTCCACTTATTTATGCGAGTCGTCATTTTCGAATATGAACTTTTTGAAAAACAAATTTCGCTCGCGAATGACCAACGATCATTTGGATGCTACTTTGATGACTGCCATTTCACAGTACACTCCAAACTACAAAAAATTAGCTGAAGAAAAACAGTCCCAAGCTTCACATTAGATTTAGATTGCAATAATTGAATATTTTGATTTCTGTTCTAATAAAAATAAATATGTTTTTGAAATATATGTATTTTTTTATTTTTTTGTTTCGTAGACCGGAAATATTAACCTTTAGCGGTTAACCTAGAAATATAAATAAAGGTATGCCAACTAAGAAAGGCGATCGCGAAACTTGCTAGGTAGCTTGGAAGATCAAAACGGTTGCCGACCCCTGGCCTATACTATTACCAACTTTATCACTAACCCTATTGCTATAAGTATCACTTCCCACCACTACTTCAGTTATCCATACTGTCACTTTCCTTATCATTAGTTTTGTTCTATTTTTCCGCTAGAAATCACCTGATGTAGTTAAACGTCATTTAAAGATAATATTTTACACTATTGGACGCTTATATACTATTTGATCGTACATTTTGTATATGAAGTTGTGCTCTTTATAGTCCACATCGATTTAAATAAGGGTGGATGTCACATGATTTAACAGATTAAACGCACCGAAATATACCTGTTTCTTAAGCATCTAAAGTGGATTCTGGCAAGTGGACTGTATATATTAACAGCATGCAAAAAACCAAAGCTCGACAAGTCATGCCCAAGTTCAAAGAAACCCCAGTGGTAAAACCGTACACCCGTGAGCCCTAGACTGCGGGCGGGCGCCAATCCGTGAAGGGCGTAGAAAATCATTACAACTATGAAAGTAAAATTTTTTTCTACAAATATAGCTAAGACTGTGAATGACAAAAACGTCAAAAGAATGTATTGAAAATTTTTTAGTAACGTTAAACGTCGTCATTAAGATTTCAGACGGCTGTTTAGGCGATCTTCAGTTGAACTTAGTTTTATTTTACATATCTAAGAAAGTATACGATTTTTCGCGTAATACAGTTATAAAGACTTTTTCACCTTTAATTTATAAAAATAAGGAAACACAGATATATTAACACTTTGATGTTAAAATAAATAACGGTTTTTGAAAACAACTAAAAATGTTTCGAAAATAAAGCAATTTTGTAGCGAGATTTAGTGGGTAAATATAACGTACTAATGTTATAATTAAATATATTATTATTTTGACAGTCCTCAAAGAGAAAAAGTACAAAAAATAATCGTAAGCGATTTACATAAAGCGCACTTCGTTATTGGGGGAATACCACAGCGGTAAGGGATGAAAAGGGGAGATTCACTTGACACGTCCTAACATTCGCTTGCTTTCGGTACTAAGCTAGTTTCAAAGTAAAAACGGTGTCATTTTATCCTTCTTCTCTTTGCTACCCCTCGAGTGGGACTGTAGCGAAGGAATACTATGGTTCACATCCTAACAATATATGGTTTTATAGGATACAGAAATTCGGTCTGTAACTTAAATATTATTTTTCCTTTACACCATTCGCCCCATTTAGAGGAATCCATAGGAGAGGAAGTTGAGGTACTAATGAGAAGTTTTCCTTCCATTGTACGCTCTCATTTGACACTAAAATCTACTCTGTATTATTTTTAAGTTACACTCTCCGCCTCTCTTTGGGAAAACTATAAGTGGGAGCAGTAGTGCTAAACGGAGGTTCCGTAGCTTAACCATGTGGAGCAGAACCAAAAACCAGCAAAAGAAATGCATTCTAAATAAAATAAAGCTGCATTTAACGTTGCAGTTGTTGCTGATAAAAATAGCATAAAAATTAACGACAAAACGACGCAAATGACGTCATTCTTACTATGTTTTGCTAGGGAAACTCACGATTTTGATAAAATTAATATCGTCCGGCATAAAGACGTAGATATTCGTACGGAACATTGAGTTTGTAATGCTTTCGACTCTTAAGAAGTAAAACGGTTGGTTATTAGCTAAAAAAAATCCGAGTGTTTAAGACAAGACGTCATGAAGTTTTCACAAAAAGCTTCCGATGATGAACATTTATTTTTCAGCGAGGTTCGAATTTTCTGTAGTGATCAGACAATCATGAGTTTCCCGGATTGTATGCTGTTACTGTAAGAGATAAAACAATCTGTTTTACTTCCGGTAGTCCTACATGTTTCAAAAGTTGATATAGATCTAAGATTTTGCGGTAATAGTCGTATGCCAAATTTCTTAACTCCAGTTTAAACCGTCTGACTGCTATGGTGTTTACATACAGACACACTTGCGGTATGCCAAAAATGGTGAAAATGTTTTCAAGGGCCGTCCAAACGTGAATTTCCGCCAAACTATGGAGGTTGAATTTTTTCATGATCGCATTAGGTTTAAGTAGTCTACTTACTACTTGCTTTATTTGTTTTCTTGTGTTTGCAATGTTTATTAGTGATATTTTGTGGCATTAGTATTCTTCAGTCTAATTAAATCAGTTATGGTTGTAACCATTTTGAAAAGACTTGGATGAAAGCATGAAAATCTTGAATATTTATTTTTTTTATAAAATTTTATCTGTTATTCCAGAAATTCCAAGAAAAATATTTTCTTAGTTAAAGTTTAGAATAGAAGGATCATTTAGAAGAAATTGAAAATAATTCAAAATTTCTTAAAGTGTTTGTTTTCTATAGGTGATTGCAACAAAGTGTGAGTTCTGAAAATTACTTGATTCTTACTTCTTCCAATTCATTGGTATTTGTAATTTTTATTTAATTATTGGCAAACAATTAGATTAAAACGCGATGAAGCACCATCGTGAACAAAGCATGGTTGAAGTGAATCCTTCTAAGAGTTTACTAACAAACCTGGGTACAAGAAAGTAAGGTTTGATGCTTCTAAGACAGGTCTTCTTCAGCCCATACGTGATTATTATAGAAATTAATACATTTATCACGAGGAAAAGAGGTTTCATTCATGAAAGACAGAAGAGTAGTGGATATTTTATTGCTTCCGCAACCAATTTGGAACAGACATGTATCTTAAGAAAATCGTTAAGTAAAACCATTTGTATTCGCTCTATATGTTAACGATAAGGTTTCATGCCTCTGTTGGTTTTCAAAATTTGTTACACAGTAAAATTAGTTCATTTGGCATTCAAATTTACTAGTAGGTATTGAAAATGAGCCATGACCACAAACGAGCCTCCTGAAAAAGCAGCTCACGTCAAAATTGTCCCCAGTAAAATAACTGAAAAACATTTTTTGTCAAATATAACTCAATAACATTAAAGTATTTTAAAAATTCTCTTTATGACATAATAGACCCTATTTTATTACCAATTTCGCAATTACTTTGTAATGATTTTTAATTATATCCTAAAGAAGGCTCTAGCGCACGCAACGTGGTGTTAGGGGTTTTAAAATTGCGAATATCAAATATATACACTTATGATCTCTGACAGTTTGTTTTGGTTGAAGGTATATTTAATATTTATCGTGAACTGGTTTTATACGACAAAACATTTTTTTAAATTTCAGTTGGGACTGATTTAACGCAAGCGGTTGGTGGGGGGCTGCTTTATCATGGGTCATTTTATATAATCCATATATATATATATATATATATATATATATATATATATATATATATATATATATATATAGCAGCAGTTTTCTCGCACTATAATGGATATTTGTAACGGCAATCCAAATTTTTCCATAAATGTAGTTTTTTCGTATGAAGCAACTTTCTTTTTAAATGGAACAGTTAATCTACATAATTGTCGATATTGGGCGGGAGAAGATCCTCACTAGGTTAAAGAAACAGAATAATTGGTTTATTTTTTATTGATGGTACCTTAAGTATTCCAGCATATTTAGAAGTTTTAAGAAAACCAAATTATTCCATCTCAACAAGATGGGGCGATACCTCATTCTATCGTAATGTAACGGAGTACTTAAACCAAATATTTCCTAATAAATGGATAGATTTCCTTGATCTTACTTACTGGATTTCTTTCTTTGAGGCCACCTGAATCTCGACTCTATAACGAACAACCTCATAATTTTGGAAGATCTACGAAATAGGAGGTTTTGTGAATAAACTTGCATATTATCAAGGAGTAAATGGGAGGAACTTTGAACACCTTGTTTTAGATCAATTTTGTTTTGTTGTTAATTGTAGTTTCCATCTGTTACTTTGTTTTTGTTTATTCTCATGTGTTACTAACACTAAATTTTCCAAATAAGAAATTTTGAGGGTTTTTGGGAAACGTCAGCGCATTTTCTTTTGTTTTCATAGATAACCAGATCAAGTGATAAATACATGTTTATAAACATTTTACTTCTTATCTTGTCATTTACTAAAAATAATGGTACCAAACCGTCTATCACACCTAAAGCACTGTTCTACCCGAATTCAAAAAAAAATTTACAGCATGTTGAATTTAAAATAATAGAGTTGCTATTACTTCCTATTAAACCGGAAGTTATATGAAATTAGCAATAGCACTAATGGATTAAAGCCTTCCTGTGCAAAATAACTTCATTGGTGTTAAAGATATCCCCTATGTTCCATACCTATTCCCGTCCCTGTATAGTGTGTTTGCGGGAGACACTGGTAGAGGCAACGTACCAGAAGTAATAATAAGGTTTTGTTGAACAAATTTCTAAAGTGACATATTTTGTATTCTTATCGAAATCCTCTATATATTTTTCTTAAAACAGCAAAAGTTAGATTTTAGAAATAGAGTCAATAAAGCAAATAACCCTTTTGTTGAACTAAAAGTTAGTAGCGCGCCATAATTTATTTTTCCATGCATGGATAACTCTGGTGTGCGCATGGTGAAACCAAAGTGTATATGTTTTGACTAAATAATTCTTAAAGTTTGCTCAATTATAACATGATAAGGAATTGTAACACCATGTATCTTAAAATTAATCAAACTATCGCCCCTTCAAATTCTTTTATTTACTATAACCATACTCTGTATAAATATCATTAAACTGATTTTTAAAAATCTTTTATCGTACTGTGACATGTTAAATCTTATTAAACATGCATGGGTGGATGTTAAGGCACCTTAACATACCTGCACTGGGTGCTTAAAGAAATCATTAGACTTACGCCGGAAATGAATCTCGTGTTTCTGAAAAAAACTATTTTTTAGTGCGTCCGGAGTATACATCTAACGGTTTGCAAGAACCAAAAATTGTAAGATTTCTTCATCTCGTCAAAATAAATACGACAGAGAAGTAAGAAGTTACCTGAGAAGGATAGTGCATGACTTCTTTCGAAAAAATACACCATCAACAATAAATACAATTTTAACCAGAACCATAGGTGATGAAAATTTGGCAAATTTTCCACGTTCTACGCTGTATCGTTTGCAATGTGATGTGGACTTCCGTATTAATTGAAAAACAGGACATAATTTCATGGCGTCATCGTTACCTGCGTTCAATCCGTCAGTATTACAAAGGTATAATATAGTATACTTGGAGGGATCATGGGTAAACATAGGTCCCTCCGTGTCAAGGGAATGGGTAGATAATTCGGTAAAAACAAGTCAAGACGCATTCATTCGGTGCCTAACAACAGTTTTAAAAGCTCAAGCGCTCGCGGCCCTCGTTTTGTTCTGTTAAACGTGTGATCTGAAAATGGTTCCGTTAAAGGTGCGGAATTGACATTTCTCGCAAGAAAGATTGCCGGGGATTATCATGACGAAATGGATAGACCCCTTTTTGAAAATTAGTTTCAAAATCTATTAGTTCTAAATCTGCCAGAAAAGAGTAGTCGTGATGGACAATGCTCCTTACCAAAGTCGAAAATCCGAAAAAAATCCTAATGCTGCGTCAAATAAGAAAGAAGTACAATAGGCCATATGTTTCGCATTATCACTAAAAGTACTATGTTTCGGGTTAAGGGTTAATGAACTCCTTGAAGATGTACCACTATATCTAAGACTGCGAGGGAGCGAATTTCCTTGGCCTCCGAGGAGTCCAAGTTTTAATCCGTTGGACTTCTCAATATCGTCTGATTTGAAAGATATGGTCTATAAAAAGACAAGTAATTCTAAGGAAGAATTGTGGCAAAAAATAGTGGAAAATTCTAAAATTCTTAAAAACAGAAGAAAATTTCTTCGCAACATACGAAACTCCGTACATAAACGTGTTGAAAAGTGCATTGAGGTAGGCGGTGAACACTTTTAACAATTGCTTTTTTGTTTTAGTTTGTTAACATTTGTTTCCTTTCTGTTGTCTTAAAGAATAAATTTGTGCTTTTGATTTTTTTACTGTGAATAATCATTATAAGAATTAATTACATTAATTTATTAATAATAATGTGTTTTACCTCATTTAATTCAGAAACGGTGCTTTTATGGCAAAAAATGGTAGAGACAAAAAAGTTTCTAAATTGAACATGTATTCGCATTTTCAGAGGTCATGGGCCGCCTACAAAAAAGTTCATATGGGTTAAGGGGTACATGACCCCGGAAAAATCTACACCCTGTAAATTTTGAGACGGGTCATAGTGTCCTAAACGTTACGTTTCTTAAGTGTAGTAAGTACACCAAATTTGAGTTACATAAATTTAATAGAATACTAGAAGACAGTTAAAAGAATTGAAAAAATTACGATATTTTGACATCCTGTATGTACATCGTAAACTATCAACATTTATATAACATATGTTTTGCTCAATTGTCATGAAATCATGTAAGTTTTGTTATAAACGAATAAGTTCAAAAGTAAACAGTAATTAAAAATTATTACTACTTTTATTAATAATTTTAGGTCGATTTATTTTACAAGCTTTTCACAATTATTAACTCTATTAGCTTATATAAAATTGGTTAAGGTTAGAACAAAATTTTATCATGTGGGTATGTGCATTTCAGCATATCTGTCAAGGTTGAAACGTGTACATTCTTTGAGGAACAAGTTTTAGGTATTTCTAATGTCTCTGAAACTATAATCTATGATCCAACTTTAGCCAGACGAATATTGAACTAATTCTCATATGAACTCATTTTCCTTTATCTAATGTATCTAATGAAGTGTACGTTAAAAAATAAGAATATTTAAAATAAGGTATTTTAACTGACCTACTTAAAGATTATTTTTAGCAAAATCCAATTAGCACTGGTAAAGGATGCAGTATAAAGTACGAGTGTAACGAGCTTCTACTTGACCTTCTTTCAACCACAAGCTGAGATTAATAAGCTACACCACTTATTATTCTGACTGTTGCATGTTGTTTACTTTTATAAAAAAAGTAGATGGATGTTGAAAGTTTTCGTGAGCATTATCTTGCACCAAGTAAGCTACTATAAACAAATATATAGTATGAATCATTGTCAACAACTAGTTTCAGAAACAATAGGTCGTTTGTATGAGATTTAGATATAAAATTTTGAATAGCGTCAACTCTAATTAGCGTATTCTCATCAGTTCCAAATTTTAATGCCTCAATTAATTCTAAAACTTAATTTCCATTCTCTTTAGCTCTTATATTATCTTCAGTTTTACTTCAATTTAAACAGAATATTTTTAGAACAAAAAGTTAGCTGGATAAAGTTTCATTATTAAGATTTTTTTCCTTTCTTTTACTAAGGTCTCCGTATTGTTTAAGCTATCGTAAACAGTTGCAATCGTATACTTTTATGACTTTTTTACTATATTTATGAAACCTATTACTATGTATATGCTCCATTTAAATGTGTTCAAAAGAGATTAAAGTCATGTTACCGAATTAAACTAGAGATTTTGTCAAAAACCATTTTTCATAACTACTGAAACAACACTAAGATAAATGCCAGAGTAGAAAATGTAAGGCGTTTACAACTGAATTAGTTGGAAAAAAAACTACGACAGTTAGTAATCAGCTTTTCCATTAATTCGACTGTCGCTATAATAATTTTTAGTTTGTGTCCGTAACGTAATCTCTCATAAATTGCAGTTTATGTAGCTTGCATGATTATATCTAACTTTAGGACGATACAATCGGTACTTGATGTGCGAGGCATAAGTTTAATCGACAGACTTACGTATGGAGATTAATGGACACTCAGCCTACTCATGTAAATTTAGGTAAGATGCGGTCTTTAAGTTTGGAGGCAAATCCAAATTTGAAATTGTTGTTTAATTCCATAATCTTTATGTAGGACTCGTACATTCAGCTGTACTATAAACATTCGAATCAATCTTAATTGATTGTTGCAAAGTTCAAAGAATAATAACTTACTGTTAGTTTTACCAACAGAACACGTATAGAACATAACATAAAATTTGTATTTGTATTCTAACAGTACCTTAAAAGTCGTTAACGTAAAAAATTCAGAATACAAATAATGACTGAATACCGAATAAAACAAATAAGAAACTCTAATAAAACATAAAACTTTTCTTGTTACCATTGTTATTTGGCTCATATGTCTTCGCATAACTAGAAAAAAAAAAGAAATCTGTCTGAAGTAATCCTAAAGTAATATATTATCAGGTTGGAATAGCGTACGTAAACTTTTGAAACATTCAAAGTTAGATTCTTTATTTGAATAATACAAAAGATTTATTAAACGTATAATTTTATACACGATACATTGGGATCCACATTCACATTAAATTAGGAACTATAAGTTGCTTATCCACCACAATAAAATTGTTTTTCTAACATTTGAGTAACATGTATGTTTTATTTTTGTCATTATAGATATCTTGGTAGGAATATTATAAATATTCCCATTTTGGGGTTTTTTTGTTTTTCCGAAGGAAAATACCACGCGAAAAATTCCCCAGGAAAAAATTTACTCCAAAATGAAAATAAACAAACGGTGATTCGAAAATTTTGCATTACCAATGGTATCTATTTAATCTTCGCATTCCGATAATCTGTTAATTGCTATCTATTTAGTTATTCCATTATTCTTGTAAACAATAACCATTTGAGAAAGGTAATTGTAATCTTATTTTAATGACAACCCTAACCCTAATGAGCCTTGCAAGAAAAGAGTGATTATGTTATGTATTATCTTTTGTAAATAATATAGTAATACATATTACAATGTATAATACCAATACCTATAACATTAAATAATAAAAATTAACACATAAAGAAGCTGCGTCTTTGTTTGCCTTTTTATGTGATGCTATGACAGTTACTTTTATTGTTTGTGTTATTTCTCGTCACATCAAATACCTTTTATTATTAAATCATTATATTTACTCGATATATGTACGGAAAAAGGAAATATTAACGAATTTGAATTTAAATGTTTGAGACACTCGTAAATGGGTCTGGGTTTGCGGGGTACTTTTTCCGATGGTATTTTTTCAGTGGGGTATTTTTTCCTGGGGAATTTTTTCATGGGGTTTGTTTTCCGAGGTAATTTTTCATGGGGTATTTTTTCCGCCGCCCATCTCCGTATACCTCCCTAGCTTCCGTAGGATTCATACATTGTCTATGACATGTCCTTTTATTTTTACAACTCCTTATCTTTCTTTCTTTTATCATAGATTCTACTACAATCAGCCAAGTTTTACGGGGCCTACCAGTCCCAGCCGTACCTCGAATCTCACCCACATATATTTGCTTCGTTAATCTTACGTTATTCATTCTCTTAATGTGACCAACCAACGTAATTTACTTTATATTTATCCATCATCGTCTTTTCCTCACCAAACTCCGTCAGTATGCACTCATTCTTTATCTTATCCCTTCTCGTTTCACCACATGCACTTCTCAGCAATCTCATACTGTAGGGTTATTTTGACGTACCGTGTATGTGCAGGATTTTGATAACGTATGTAACGTATTTTGAGTGCAGCTGAAGTGAATTTGCGTGAAAAGAATGTTTTTTGTATGTATGCGTAATGTCAGTTGTGTAAATGATTCGCCACTGGATTTATAATGAAGCCTTATTTATCGAATGAAGGAATATTTGAATGTTATAGAAGGATTTTGGTGTTGAAATCGTTAAGTTTGGTTGAGAAATAATGTTTTGGGTAAATTTGTATTGATACGACACTGATAAAACTACTGGTCCTTTGCTACTGTGTATGAAGGAATTTGAACTGAAAGAAGTGGTTGGAGAGGTATGGGTGAGTGTGTTATGATATATTGATATTTTATTAATATACAGTAAGGAATATGGATGCATATTTTTGTTTGTAGAAACTTTTGTAATGTTGTGCAATATTGGTAAGGTGATTGCCTGTGTGTACGTAAGGGAACATTAGAATGGGATGATTTCGCGAAAATGATAATCTGGTGAATATACTGAATTAATATGGTGAGGATAGACGATTTTCTTCGAGGAGATTTTATAAATTTTCACGTAAAATAAAGATGGCGGCGAGTGTTGTATAAGGGTAGCGCGATTTTCCATGTTGGATATTGTGACGCGAGGAAGAGACGCAGTGAAATGCTCAGTTGTGACAGGTGAATTTTGACTTTAGCGCGAATTTATTGTGACGTGTCGGCAATGTGGGGGGCAGAAGGTATATAAGCGAGTGCCTAAATTGTAGGGGTAAGAGATAAAGGTAGCAAGTAAACAGGTTTTTGAGTACGGGTTGCGCGCGTGATAACCATCAGAACGGTTAGTTTCTTTATGAAAATTATAGTTTAGCAGGGCCTGTTTAGCCACTGCAATAGCGCTTAAGGGGATAAATTGTGTAGACATTCACAAATAACTAGTGTAATACATTGTGAGTTGAAGGAGAGCATTAGTGATTTTCTTCAAGAAATAAAAAGTGCTTAGGCAGATTAGAAGTTAATACAGCAAATATTTGGTTATTGGTGTTCGATTGTGAGACGCGTGACCAAATAGTGATTATTTTATTGTGGTAAACGTTTTGAAGGACAAACATCACAGTATAAGGTGATGTGTTGTTAGGCTAAAGAGCCTCTATACCCGGACGTGAGTGAACACATCATAGACATTGCGTTCGTGAGTACTATATCCGAGTGCGTGGTCAAATATGGCTACCTCTCGCGTTTGTGCTTAGTGCATCTAAGAATTTTTGAAAGGATTACCTGAAGCAGACCATATTGACTACAATTACAGCACCGAAAAAGTATTAATTGATGTGATAAGTAAGGATTAGAATTAAGAATTTTATTGAACTAAAACAAGTACGATTATCTTTTAAGTATACATTTTTTTCCTCTTTACTGTTATTGTTGCATTAAGTACGGCTCATTCATTCAAAAGGTAATCGAACTTTAATTATTCTGTTTCTGTTTCCCTTTCTAGTTTTACGAAAGGAGACATTTTACTCGTAACGTATTTATGGGTGGCTTTTGTTAACCACGCCATTGTATATAATTTATATGCAGAATTTGTCAATATTCATCCACTGTTTATTTTACTTTGTCGTTTATTTGTGTCAATCGTGTTCATAACTGGCTACACCTTCTGATAAGCGAAATTAGTTTATGCATATTTTCGAATTTAAGGATCGATTGGAAATTGCGTAATGAGCCCGATCGATCACAAAATTTCATTTTGGCTTTGAAATATTAAAGCAGAACACTACTAACAAAGTACTTCATTTTCTTTTACTATTCAGCCTACATTACTAGTTTGAAGTATTAAAGCTTAAACATATTTTTGAATGTCTAAATACGATTTTAAAGATAAAGTATTAATAAAATATGACAATTTCATCGATGATACAAGCACTAATCATTCTAATGTTGAATTATTCAGCAATTAAGGAACATTGTTTTTTTTTTTTTGTTAAACCGATTTCGTTTATTTTGTTTAGAATTTTCTCAATTAGGAGCATTTATTTAATTCAAAGTTTTATAACAGTTAGAAATATAAATTTATAGATATACGAGGGACCTTTAAAAAACTACATAAGTTAACGTTTTATTTTTATGAATTGGAGTTTCTATCCGTGCAGGGTGTGTTCAGTAAGTTATAACGACTCGTGTATCACTGAATTTTCTGAAGTTTTGAGTTGATTTGTTTGGGAGTGTGTTTGACTTTGAGAAGTTAGTGTTTGAATTTACTGAGTAGGCTGAAATCCTGTCTTCCACAGTCATATAGGATTAATTTACCATCTCGCCTAAGACGATTTATTATAGTAAAATTTAAGATTTTGGTGGTGCCAAGAGACATCTTTCCCATACTGAGCTGTATAAGTTATGAATTTATGGTAAGTGTAAGGTGTTTGAGTTTGTTATTCAATCATTTTATTACTTATCTCGATCCCGCCCATTTCCACTGTAGCTGGCATGGCAACCCGCTTACTAATGTAAGCATACGCGACGTCTAGTGCGGATTGGACGTGTAATAATACCCACAGCATTTATTTTTCTTATTTTGACATACCCATGTCTCACTTCCATGCAGTACTGACGGGACAAACACGCCATTATAGATTCCACGCATTCTTTATCTTATCCCTTCTCGTTTTACCACTTGCGCTTCTCAGTAATCTTATACCTACGGCATTTATTTTTCTTTCGTGCTTTTTTTGACATGCCCATGTCTCACTTCCATATAGTACTGACGGAACAAACACGCCACTGTAGATTGCTCACGGTTTCGTTTTCCATTATCGTCCACATACCTCTAATCACTTTCCTTCCATCATTGACCCTTCGTCCAATCTCGCCATCCATTGTACTATGGTACTGCACATGTGCAGTACACATTCTATCCAAATATACCAACGTATCCACTTGTTCCACAATTTCATCTTGCAGAGTAAATACTCTACTTTCCTTTTCACCTTCCCTATTGAACACCACAATCTTAGTTTTGTTCACGTTTACCTGTAGGTCCATACTCTTACAGACACTACCAAACTTTCTCAGAGATGTTTGTATCTCATTCACACTGTCACTTAATAAGACTGTGTGATCTGCATACACCAGAACTTATACATTTACGTCACCAACCATTATACCATTTGTATCGGTCATGCATGCATACATTAAACAACCACGGTTACATCACACTCCTTGCTCAATATTAAAATATTCACTCACACCTCCTTTCACCCTAACACATGGGCGACTACCGTTGTATACTGCCCTTATTCCGTTTATTAGACCTTTATTTACGCCATATTCATTTAATATTTCCTACAGTTTCTCCCTATTCACACTGTCGTATGCTCTCTCCAGATCTACAAGCGCACAGTACAGTTTCCTTTTTACACTTAAACACTTTTCGGTCACCTGATGGAGAGCAACCATCTGATGAACAAATCGTCTCCCTGGCACGAAGCCACCCTGCACATCCCAAATCTTAGTTTGTGTAGTTTCTCGTACTCATCAACCAGTATTCTTCCACATACTTTACCAGGTACACTGAACAAACTTTTTTCTCTGTAGTTCTGGCAATCACTCTTGTTCTCCTTAACCTTAAATAGTGGTACAAATTGCACTTCCATACTTTAGCATTTCACAAGTGATTTCATCTACGTCTGCTCCTTTACCGTTTTTTAACCTGCCTACCGTGTTCTCTACCTAATTTATTCCAATAGCTTTTTCAGTTTGATGCACCATTCTACATACTCCTTATCTAAACCTTTATTCTTACTTTCGTCACTAACGCACAGCTTTCCAAAATGTTCTTGCAAGCATTTCCTCACTTCACAATCGCCATACTATTCCGTTGCTCGTATTCATCACTCCTGCAGCGTTCTGTTTTGGGCCACGTTTTGCATTTTTGACCTACTTCTAGAATAGTTTTATGTTTCCCTCGAAATCATTCTGCATTTTGTCTCCTTCCACAACCATCACTTCCTCTTTACTTATTCTCACTGCCTCCTTCGCTTCTTTGTTTCTGAATCTGTACACCTCATATAATCGCTTTTACTCAGTCTCATTTTTTGCAGCAATCATTGCCATGTACGAATCTTTTTTCTTACATACTGCCTTTTTTACTGAGAGGGAGTGCCCTCGCAGAAACTAGTAGTAAAACTGCATAACTGTAAGAAAGCGTAAAATTACTTAATTTAACAGCAAACTCAAGTAGTTAGTAATCGCAATGTATACAAAACAAAATGTGATGAGGAGTTGAACAAATTGCTTAGCTAACACCATAGCCCAAAGATTATTTTTTTTGTGTAAGAAGGTTTAACTCGGCAATTGTTCGTAAAAGTTATTTTGAAACCCGGTGTACGTTACAAATAAATAAGAAATCGCCGTCTACCCAAGCTTGCCCTTATGGGTCAATATGCAATAAAGCACTGGACGGGTAGGTGGTCTGACTATAAAGTAAACCAATATACCGGAGGGGCCACGTAGTTTCTTGCTAAATACAGCCCCTAAGTGCGGAACAGGGTCCATGTTACCGAATGGGATACATCAACTTACCACAACGGTACTGTTAAAAAACACACTAGCAAACATACAACTAAATAAGGAATACAGTATTAGGAACTTAGTTTATATAAATATTTAATATATTTTAAATATATAAATATTTTTTAGGAAAGAATATTTCTGTTTAAATTGTCCATTAACACTACCGAAAATTGAGCAACATTGGTTTCGCAATAATCGCCGTGACCTAAATTTGTATACATTTTGTATTAGTTCTATATTAAACAATACAAATCCAATTTCAACAGATCGGTTCAGTTGAATAACAGAAGTTAATAGTCATAATTCCAAAATATGTAAATATTCTATATAACTAATCGTTTAACCCTGGATGGATCAAGGGTGGACAAAAAGTAGTCACGATTTCGAATTTTGGCTATATATTTTTTAATTATTCCTTTAAAATTCTGAAAAAATTAGACATTGTTCCTATACATGTAGTGCACCTTATATTGTGATAGCGAAGGAGTTATGCATAATTAAATTAGGTTTATATTGAAAAAAGCCTTGGTCCAACCTGCGACTAATATGGTTATACGCAGTCTGGCGTTCTGTGTAGCGGTAGCGTTGTAATTACGGGTTATTTGTTGCATTTGTGTTGTTTTGTAAGTTGATTTAAAATTGCTATAAATTAGTGAGTGCGGTGTCAAACATTTCCTAGACTTTTGTTAGTAAAAATGAGTAAATATTTAACTCAAAAGGAATTAGAGTTTGAGGCAGAAAACGTGTCAGATTTTGAGGTTATGTCAGTGGGTGATGCCGAAAATAATGACTCGGATGTAAGTGAACCAGAGGACTGTACAGTTGTTTATTGAGAAGAAGCCAGTGATGAGTTAGATGAGAGCAGTTCTGATATTATAAAGAGTATAAAAGTAAATCAGATAGAATTTATTTAGCACATTCTCCACGGTACGGTTGGAAAGCAGTCCCCAATATTTTTTGCGACCGACCAGGTTTACGTACTGACGGAAAGGTTCAATCTATTCTGGAATCTTTCTCAAAATTCATTACGACAGAAATCCTCCAAAAAGGTGTAACATATACAAATGAGGAAGCAGAAATTAAAAATGTAGAAAAGACTGATACAACAGAAATTATGGCACTATTGGGTGTTCTGATTTTGATGGGTGCTAATGATGACAATAATTTAGACTATCATGATTTATTTTCTAAGAAATTTGGACGAGCAGCTTATATTGGTGCAATGTGCCGCAACATATTCAGAGAATTGTTGGGGATTTTAAGATATGATAGCAAAACTACTCGGCAGGAAAGGCAAGCTGAAGACAAATTTTCTCCGTTTCGTGAAATTTTTGAAGAGATAAATGAATCATTCTTGAAATATTTTACACCGGGTATGAACGTCGTAATTGATGAGATGTTGTCCTTATTTAGAGGGAGGTGCCCGCTTAAAGCATTCATGAAAGATAAACCTGGAAAATACGGCGTTTCGATAAGGATGCTAGCAGACTGTGATACACGTTACGTTCTACGCATGGAAGTTTACGCAGGTAAAACAGAAGGTAGTATCCCCAGAATCTAGAGGTCCAAAAGGAATTGTAAAACGACTTTTATCTCCAGTTAATAACTCCGGTCGTAACGTTACAACTGATAGATACTACACATCTGTAGATCTAGCAAAAGAATTGTACACAGATTTTAAACTTACACTAGTTGGGACCATGCAACTAAACCGTAAACACATAGCTGAGGTGCTGAAAAAAACTGAAGGAAGACGACTCTATCCTAGTATGTTTGCCTTTACGGATCCCAAGACTGGACAACCTCCTGTTACTTTGGTTTCATACGTTACACGTGAAAAACCCACAAAAATATTGATTCTTCTTCCACGCAACATACAGATGATATTGTTCGCACGGACAAAAAAAAACAAATCTGATATAAATTTCTTCTATAATGAGATCAAAGGAGGAGTGGACGTCATCGATCAGATGGCCAGAAAATACACAACAAAGCAATCCACAAGACGATGGCCACTATCAATTTTTTATACATTGATAGACATTGAGCTCTCAATGCGTATTCTTTGTTTATACTAAATTTTCCAAACTGGAATGAGAAAAAGACCAATAGTCATCGCTTATTCCTTCAAGAACTTGGGCTTGCTTTGCTGTTACTAAACGTAGAAAGAAGATCAAAAACGTCAATGGTTTACACTCATACGTCGTACTGGCCATGGAAAACCTACTGGAGAGAAAGTTAGAACCTAAAAAGTAACTGAAACGTCATCTCACGTTATGAAGGGTAGATGTCATTTTTGTTGCAAAGTGGCATCATCTAAAAATCAACAGATAAGTAAGTTATAAAAAACAACAATTACTTGCTGTAAATGTCAGAAATATGTATGGGGAAAGCACAGCCAGAAGTCCAACACCTGTCTAAAGTGTGATATAGATTCTAATGCTGACAGTGAGTGAAAATAGTCCATGTAATAAGTATTAATATTAATTTTTTAAAGATTTAGAATGTTTTTATGTTATTTTTGTTTTTCCAAATCATTATCTTTTGAATAAAAAATGTTTGTACCCTTCAAACATATGTGGACATTTTTTACCCACCTTGGTCCAACCTGATACTGAAAATAGCTTGGTCCTGCCAGGGTTAAGGTAAAGCAAGTACAAACGTTTTGGTATTATCAAAGTATTAGATGTAGGTTTAGGGAATGATAATTAGCAATGACGAAATAACATTAAATAGATCGGATGACCTTAGAATATGAACATTTGAAACTATTTGATTACAAAATCATGTGTTGATGCATCCGCCCTAAGTAGGTACAAGATTTAAAAAACGCCAAAAATACATAAAAATATTTCTAATTTCCAAATCACCCATTATAACCTATTGTGTGCGTTACTGAAAACAAGAAAACATTTTGCAGTTAAAAAAACATTGAAAAAATCAATTTTAGTGTTTCCTACAATTACGTATCACACTGTATATATTTTAAAATACAAACGATACTGCTGTCTACCTCTTTACTGGTTACTGGATTGTAATATCTCAAGTGAATGAGAATTGTAATAAAGATAAATATTTGAGATATGCGTATATCAGAGAGTTACATAAAAATTTAGTAATTATAGTATAAATTATGAAGTAATATACATTCCAATTTTAAACAATTTAGTTGAGTATTGTGGGAAACTAAGCAGATTGTACAATTAAAGTCGGTTGTTCAGAAAAAAAATTAAAATATCAATCGTGTGATATACAGTTTAATGAATATTGATATACATATTAATATATTAATTATAATTTAATACTAGAATATACCAAAACACAAAACATGCTAAATAATACACTTCGTTATACGTACCATTTTGGCTCGACCGTATATAGAACCTGAAAAAAAAGAATTTAGAGATGAATAAATGTAATTAAACTTAACTAACAACGTTCATTACTTTTGCCGCAATTACTTAAACAAACTAATTGTAACCATTTACTAGGTCGAATTATTTACTCCTAAATTAATAACCAGCTACTTATTTTGATAATGTGATAAAAATGTTTCTATTTAATTTTGAATGATTTTTATATTATATTATTTATATTTATATTATTTTATATTATATTATATTGTTATATTAATCTACTAAGATTTTAGCTCAATTAGTCCCTTCTTTTTAATTACAAAGGATAACTTGCCACATTTCTTTGTTGGGCTTTGTTAGTTTGATGGTGTTTAAATACTTAATTAATAAACGTATTAACACGCATTTTACAACTAACCAGTAGACGACTTTCAAGCACGACTACACCAAGAGTAAAGCGAGGACATCAGCCCCATCATTCTATCGGGCTCCCAATATTCTTGCACCTATACAGCGGGGTGTGATGATTCACATCTGAGGAAGCCCAACCTTACGATAGAATATATTTATGCACTAACTTTCATACAACCTTTGCTAAGAGTCATCGTAAAAGATCTCAAGCTCAAAATCCAGGGTCACGGTAACCATCGTTTTCTCATCATCACCGACATCGACGAGACCCATGACACCAACGCGTTCATCACCTACCTCTGCCTTATCTTTCGCAACATTCGCTGCTTTTCTACCATCACAAACAAAAAGATATTCAATATTCTCAATCGCTTTTTCATACTTACCATTTACAACAAGCTCCAGTAAACTTGCAATACCAAACCTACAATCATTACCAAACGTACTACTACGATATTGCATCTTCAGTATCTTGTAGAAACACAATTCTCAAAAATAGTTTATTGCCCCCTCCCCAACGCTCATGGTTAAACAGCACGCTTAACCACAACCACACCTGCCTTCTCTACCTAGCCCCTGACAGTTACGATTCAGTGCACAATATAGCATAATTTCAATTAGCGAGACGAAATTCTCAGGTTCTCAAGAAAGCCTCCGCTGTATTAACTTTCCGAATGTTACCAAATCAATCCATATCAATTTTCCACTATCTCAACGTGTTGCCGTATTTGGTTCCACTTGTGCGCAAGTGGGTTATATATCAGACACATTACCGACGAGAAACTTACTCTGACCCTCCTATCTTGAAAGCTACGAAACGTCCACCCGCTTATGCTTGACCAGACCAAAGTATAGAAACTGTAGTGTCTTTTTCTTTCTTTCTTCTTTTCAGCTTTTTAGGGTCCACTGCTGGACATAAGCCTCCTCCATTTCTTTCCATGTGTCTCTGTCTTGGGCTTTCAGTGTCCAATTTTTTCCCGCTATTTCTCTTAAATCGTCGCGCCATCGTGCTTGTGGCCGTCCAACGCTTCTTTTTGTTTCCCGTGGTCGCCATTGTAATATTTTCTTTGTCCACTTTTCGTTGTCTCGAGCGATATGACCCGCCCAACGCCACTTCAGTCTCGCAATCCTTTCCACAACATCTTCGACCCTCGTTCTTGCTCTTATTTCCTCGTTTCGCATCCTGTTTCTCAGGCTGACTCCGAGCATGGTTCTTTCCATTGCTCGTTGGCAGATTCTTAATATGTTTGCACTGTGTTTTGTCAGCGTCATTGTTTTCATGCCATATATAGCTACATATGGCATGGAAACTGTAGTGTGGCAGGTGCTAACTATTTCCTGAGCTTTGCAACTCATCATTGAGTTCCTAAAACTTCGACTGGATATTCCATTCCAAAGAATTCTCCTCCATTACCAATAAAAACGCCATCGGCTTTTCATATATTCTTCTCGGTTAGCTCCTACTTCGTACAGAATCTAGATCAAACTTTTCGTAATTACCAAGCTGTCTTTATAGTAGACTAAACCATACGCATCGAATCTCTTTCTTACATGTACACTGATCGTCATCTGGGCAACACGACCAGGTCGCATCACTTCCCTTTATCGGATAAAATTAACTCCTCCTATACTTAAAAGGACCAAACATATTACCAATTTCCAATATACGTAATGAATTAATAAAAAGTAGTGACCAACTTAGCTCCCTTCTTAACTTACTAAGGTCAAATCTTAGCTGGAATTAACAAATTTTTGGATGAATTATTTTTTTGGACTTATAGCAAAATTTTAGGAATATTTAAATTTTAGTGGGCCATGGGTTTTATTATTAAAAATTTTTATATAATAATTATTATTTAATTATTTTGTTAATATTAAGATTTTACCAATGGTTTAGAAATTTTAAATTTATTAAATTATTTATAATTAATCTTAAGTATTTTATAATTAATATTATTAATTTTATAAAATATTAATTTTATTAACGATTTTATTAATTGTTGTAACCATTTCCAATTTTTTTAAATTTTTAAAAAATTATTAATAAATGTATATTTTTCGAAAGATACTTCTTTTAAAAAATAATTTTATTTTTCTTATGGTCCTTTTTAGATGAACTTAATTAACAAAATTCAATAATTGGGAAGATCTCAATTAAGGAGTTAAATAATCTTAGATAGTTTTAAGTTTAAAAAAATTTTCCTTTAACAAGATGGGGAACCAATTTTATCTATGTAAGGAGTATTAAACCAATATTTTATAAATGGATGATTTTTAACATTTCATGGATTTTGCTTGGCCATTGAAACCGAAATTTTTTTCAAATTTAAAAATGAAAGTAGATCTTTTAAAATAGTTATTTTTAATTAAATTAAAATATGGTATTAACGTAAAAGATTTTAACCTTATAACCAGTTTTTAATATAAATTTATTGCATTTATTTATTAAAATTACTAATTAAATGTTTTTGTTTAAATTCCATTTGTTAATATTTTAAAATTCCTATTTACATCCTTTAGGTTTTGAACTGAGGATTTTTTTTTGTTAACAAGTAAGAAATAATTTATAAAAAATTTTAGTTAACAATAATTTTAATAATTATCTGTAATTTTTAAATGATCCAAATTATTAAACCAAAGTTAATTTTTATAACTAAACCAATCTGAAAAATTTAACACCTATTTAAATATTAATAACTTGCTTTTTATTAAACCTATTGATTTACATTAAATATTCAATTTTTAAACTTTTAACAAAAATTGGTTTAAAAACTTAATATCCTTATTCCCCTTGTAAGATTCTTTTTTAAAAAATACGAGAATAATTGAAAAAATATGTATTTTTAAAAATAAATCAAAAAGTAAATTCAAAACCCATGGTTTTTAAAAACATTAAATTACCGAATTTTAAATTGTGTTCGAAATTTAGGCATATACTCTATGTTGACTGTTAATAAAAGTAATTCTTATTTAATGTTGAGGATATGTAACAAGGTGTGAAAATATATGGAAAAAATATAAATCTCTTCAAAGTTAAATAATTTCGTAAATTGTAACGCTATGGTTCCTAAAATTTAAACTTTCCCAAGAAAGGCTTTTTATCTTCCGTTAAAATGTCTTAAATGTTTAAATTAAATTAATTCTTGAATGCAGGAAATTATTCGTGATGGATGAATTTAACAATAAATCGAAAGGCTATGGCAATGCTTAAAGTCGAAAGTCAAAATCTTTTTCCTTTAAAAAATATGTTCGGGAAGGTTATAATAGTTGAAGAATTCCTAAGATTAATTCGGGATCGAAAATTAAATTTTCGGGTCCAAAATTTAATTTGGTTCTAAAGTCAGAAGATGGTTATAAAGGACATTCATAAAATTTGGAAAATGAAATCAAAAAATAAGAAAAAATTCAACAGAACTTCGAATAAAATTAAAAGTTTGGGAAATTAATCTTTACTGAATTTTACAATTGCTTTTGTTGTTTAAAATTCCGTTTAAAAAGGTAATTTTAATTATTTAATTTTATTTATTTTATATTTTAAAATCAAAAAAGGTGTTTATTGGAAAAGGAAAAAAATTTAAAAACAGTATTCCTTTTCAGAGGATGGGCCGCTCTAAAAAGTTAAGGGATAAGCGGAACAAATTTTAAAAGCTTTCTTTAACTTTGTCCCTTTTTGTAAGTTAAAAATTATTTACTTAAAAAATAATTACTATTTAAGCGTTAATTGAAAATTCTTTTGAAAAATGTATTGCCAAAGTTAATTGAAAGTTTGATCGAATATGAAGTAAGTTTAAAATTATTAACCAAAAATTTTATTAATTTTAAGTTAAATTTAACGTTTACTTTATTAAAATAAATTAGGTTAAAAAAATTTTAAATAAAGAAAAAATTGAAAATTCGCATATTTTAACGTTGTACATTCAAAAATTTTATATTTTTCGTTAATTTGAATAATAACGCCTTTGATAACAATTAAGCTCAAGTAACTAATTTTAATATTATAAATAAATATTTAAATAAGTTTTTAAGACTACTTAAGTTAACTCCAATTAATTTAAAGCATGTATAAAATGGTTAAGAGATCTAAAATTTCTTTTTCCCAAGCATATTTAAGAAACCCTTATTTTTGAACGGAGTTTTACTTTTATAAAAAGAATGTTGAAATTTGAAATCTTGCTACATTTTAACCAATTTAACAATTTATTGAATCATTTCCAATATTTAAACTTAAATGTTTTTTTAAAGATAAAAATTTTGAAGCTTTAATAATTATATTCTACAGTTAAATTTAATTAAAATTCAAAATTTCCATTTTTACTTTTAATTATCTGTTTTTAATTAACAAATATTTTAACAAATTAGCTGGTGTTTCTTTTATAAAATTGGGTTTTTTTTCTAATGAAAGTTCAATATCTAATGCATTTACTAGTTTAGAAACTATTTATTTATGCTCCTTAAAGTTTAAAAGATAAATTGTTAATAAACAATTTTTAAACCATTTCATCATAAACATTACCTAAATAAATGCAATAAAATTTGAACTTTAAATTTAATAAATCTAGTTGAACATTAAAATAAAACTAAATATTTTCATTTATGCTCGTAAATATTTAAATTTTTCCTATTTTGTCTTTGAATTTAATTTTTAATTAACATACAATGGTACTTATGTGGGCAATTTAATTAACTAGTTATTATACATATTATAAATTTTAAGTTTTTATTTGAAAACCTTAAAGAAATTTTTTTAACTCTAATTACTTAATAATAAAATTTAAAGTAAAAATTAGAATAATTATGTTAAGTTTCAAAGAAGAAAAAACTACTACATTTTTGTAAACAGTTTCCAAAATCAAAATTTCGTAAATATTTGAATAAAGTCTAACTAAAATCTAAAATAAATATGTACTATCCATAAACTAATAAGAACTCTAAATCTATTAAATTCAATAATTTTAGTTATTCATTAGAAAAAAAGATTATTAAAATAAAGTAATTTTAAATTTTAAATTAATTTTCAAATCCAAATTAATTTTTTAATTATAAAGTAGATTAATTACTATCTTTAACAATTTAACAACAAAATTATGCAAACTCAAAAATAAAATTGTTTCACGTAAAGTTTATTTAAAATAAATAAAATTTGGATTTGTAACATATTGTAATCTTATTCATCAATTGTAACTACCATAAACCAATAAAAAAATAACCATTGAAAATGTCCAGAAAATTTCCAATATCTCCCATAATAGAAAAAAAAAATTGATATTTGTAATAATTATATTATTCAGTTTCAATAATTTTAATAATTCAAATTAATTCTTTTTCTTTAATCATTTATTAATGTTATTTTAATCAACCTTTCAAATTAAAAAAGGATAAGGATTATTTCAAATAAATTTTTTTTCTTTACTATTCGTATTTTTATGTATTGTCCATTTTAATTTTGTATATAATTTTTTATCGTATAATTTCCGCCATTCTTATATTAGCTCCTAAATTTTAAAAATTAAATTTCATTTCAATTTAAATGTTTGCAAAAATTTATGCGTTTAGGGTTTCCCAAGGATTAAAAATCCTGAAAATTCCGGAAACCGAATTTAAAAATACGGTTTTTTCGCTTTTCCATTATTCTGATCTTCCTTTTTTTTCCAATTTTCCTATCTATCTTATGCATTTTATGTAGCTAATTTTAAACGTATTAACATTTTACACTTAATTGAGTTTTTCAATATTTTAGATGTTTTATTAATACCTTATTTTCAAAATTTAATTATGAAATTTTTCATCTTTTTAATATTTGGGAAATAATTGTTGTTTTATTACTAGTTTGTCTTTTGGAAGTTTAACTTTTGGACATAAAATTGGATTTTTATTAATTGAATTTATTGATAAGTTCAGAAAAGAATATTTTGATTAAATTTTGTTTAATGAAAGGATTGGTTTGAAACTTAAGATTTGGTATATGTATTTGGTAATTTCGATTATAGGTATAGAAAATTTTCGCAGTTATAATACCAAATAAAAATGAGAGTTTTTATAATTTTTTTTTTTTACCAAAGAAATTCATTTGCTATTTGTTTTGGCTATTGAAGATTGCCAATTGGGGAAGTTAATCTATATTGATATAATGTAAAACGTTTTATAACGGTCTAAACATCACAGTTTTATAATTTTAGTTTAAAATGCCAGATTTATACGTAGGTATTTTCATCATATATGTGAGGAAATACGATTAAAGATTGTGATCAGGTAATTTGGGATTTAGTAAAATTTGGTATTGTGCGATTTATAACATGTAAATTGTTTGGTAAGTTTAGAAAATTTGAATATCGTTTAGTGGAGTAAATTGGGAAATCATTAACGGACATGATATTGGTCTTGCGTGTTTTTAACTAAAATTTTAAGGGGATTTTAGACAATTAAAAATAACCGAAAAGGAATGAAGGATAATTTTTTAGAATTTAAGGCAATTTATTGAATTAAAATACGAAAATTTAAGTAATTTTCTTAAAAACGGTGAATTGAAATTTATTGGGATCTTTCCAAAGTTATATTTCGTTAAAAACTTTAGGTGTACCATTTTGTTGGTTTTACGTAACAAGGGCTAAATTGTAAACCCGGATTGTTAATATTATTTTAAATGATCCACTCTAATGACCAATTGTGGAAGGTAAATGAAAGTAATTTGTAAAAAGTAGACAATTAAATTTGAAAAAAGTTTCTTATTAAAATATTTTTCCTTTACATCATTAAAAGGCCTTATTGTTGACTTTATTATTCTGTTTGTTCCAATTCATTTTAGTAAATTTTTCTGTTAAACTTTAAAAAATTTTAAAATTTAGATTTCAATATTTAGGTTTATTGGAATTACAAATTTTTTTTTGTTAAATGTTTTGTTCAAATTTTAATATTTTAATTAGGTATGCTTATAATTTGACGTGGGAAATTTAATCCATGAGAATTTATTAATTTGAGTAATTCTCATTTGGTTATCATTTTAGATTCGAACTATTGATTTAGGTTAAAATATTTTGAATGTTTTGATTTTAAGTTAGTTAATTTAATTCTAAAATTTAATATAAGTTAATTTTCCTATTTAAATCATTCCAATTGGTTTTTTAAAGGTTATGAATTATTATTTTATTTGCTTTTTTATTCATACGATTTTATCTCTATAATTAAATAAGGCTTTAAACCATTGTAATTTTAATAATATCAGTTTTTCCTATTGTCATGTATCACTTCTGCTATACAATTTCTAATTCTCATTTATTCCCGATTGTTTCATATTTAATTAGGTTTTTAATTTCTTGACTGATGTCACTTCATTAGGTTTAAATACCAGATTTAAACGTATTTTTGTATCCTAATCATTTTCCCTTTGACTGTAATAGAATTTTTGGTATGAAGGTAATTATGTTTTAAATATTTTTCCACATGATTTAGATAAAACCTATTTATAATAAGACCATTTACATTAAGATTTTAGTTAATCTAATTTTCATTTAAAAATGTTTTTTATATTAGATACGCCATTATAATTGACACTTTCCTTTGTACTCATTATAAAATTTATTGAATATTAAATTTTTTTCAGTTTTAATTATGAAATACGATGTTTTTTTACTTATTACTATTTTAATTAATTTAGTTTCCTATACCTTCGTATGTTCGTGTTAAATGGTAAGAATTGCGTTTAATTAAATTGACGTGGAACATTGTGAAATTTTCTGGAGAAATATCCTCTCCTTATTTATTAATTACATCTTAGATTTCAATTTACGTATAATTTTTTGTTCCAAAACTTTCTCAAGAGTGTTGTATAATTATTTAGTTGATTTTACGTGTTATTATCTTCCTTATTTTATCTCAGTCCCAACAATTCCATTGTACACCATCCCTCCTTTACAATTTTAAGCCTTTCACTTGGCATTGGGGACAAGTGTATATCCCCGTATTTTCCCTATTTTTTCATTTCCATTTACTTTCAGTTTAGACCAAGCATTTAGACATTTCCTTCACCTCATTCCTCTACAGTTCCTTTACAACTTATTTCTCAGGTTTTCCACCTGCATCAATCCTTAGTGATTTTCTGTAACCATTCAAACTACGGTTAAAATTTAGTTCGGCAATTACTTTTCTCCTTAAAAAAGTGCTTGATTCCAAATTACATTTGTATTGGTTGTTCGTTTTAACCTACCAAATATCCAAGATTATTTTTTGGAAATTTACTGCAATAATTAAATTTTTCCTTTACTTACAATTAAAACCACAATGTTGTCATAAACCTTGTAGGTCTTCACAAATCCAATTCGGCAGTTTTTCTTCCCTTTGGCACTTCTAAGATGGTCCTCCAAACATTCGCAAAATTATACCATTACACACAAAAAACAGTTTAATCTTGTATTAAATTTATAATTTTTAAAATATTTACCTAAAAATTTCCCTTTTTTTTAATTTTTTAATTTTTTTTTCCTTTTCCCTTTATGGGGCCCCCGAAATCAAAAAGGTAAAATTTTAATTAAAATTTGTTTTGTTTCCTTTAAAACGGGAGAAATCCCAACCCAAATTATTTTTTTTTTAAAAAAATTTTTAATGCAAATTTTTGTTTAAATTTTTCCCTTATTAAAAAATTTGTTCCCTTTTTTTCAATTTCATCTTTTTAAAAATTTTTAATTACCCCAATTTTTTAATGTTGGAAATTTAAACCCATTAACCCTTTCCAAAGGTTTAAAAAATTTTCCCAAAAAACCCAAAACTTAAATTTTTTATTTTTTTTTTTAAAATTTTTAAAGTTTTTAAAATTTAGGGTAACGGGTCTTCTACGCTCATCTTCCAAGAAGTAAGGACCCAATAAACGGTCACTATGAAGGAGTTTCTCTGTAATAATGTCTGGTTGTTCAAAACCAAGAAAACGATTTGTCTGTCGATTGACAAAACCACTAGGATGGATGTGGCATTCGTCCGAACACCACACCTTTGAAAAAAATAAAGGTCGTGCATAAACTATGGATAAGACTGTTCCACAGTACACACTTGCTTGTTTCTCTATATTATTCAAGCGTTGCCCAATCTGTATTTTATAAAGAAAACCACCAAGCTCCTTAAACATTCATCGGGTAAACGTTTCAGTTAAATTAATTTTTAAGGATGTTCTGCGAATACTTATTTTTTGAGAATCTAACACCTGTTGAAATAGCATTCCTTGGATTTCATTAGTTGTCACAGTAAGTGGACGACCAGTGCAGTGTTTGCGTTGAGTTAGATTGCATCAAGTTCGTCGAAATATTGCAACGACCCTTAACAAGTCCTTATTGGTCGGTGGTAGCATCTGAAACTCTTACCGCCATTGATTAGCAACCGACAAACTAGGTTCATTTCACCGGTATTTCTCGTGCGAGCGAAAATAATATTCAATAGTAAAAAAAATTTCTTTCGTTGTAAGCACCAATCGAATATTTTTGACAGCTTATCCGAATAAACAATGTGTAAAGATACAATGACAATTGTTGTCACTTATGTCACTTGTCGCGGTTACAAGCTTCCTGCTTTCAGTGTTCATTAATTCGAGGCATACCGTGATATAATAATATATTTAAAAAAAAACACACGACCTTCCAATCTACAAAGCGGTAATTAAAGGAAGTGCAATGCGTCTAAAATGAAAATAGGCAACATTGTATAATCTAAAATAATAATATTTTACGGTTAGAGCTAGACATATGGATGCTACATTGAATAAAACTGTAATGTCCGCTAGCTTCTCTAAAAATATTGATAATTAATTTTTAACACGTATTAAGAAGCTTTATAAGAAGAGTTATTTAAAATTCACTTATCTTTAGAAAATACGTTTACCCATTTTCCTATAAGGTTGATCGTCATTCAGTTATTGAATCACTTAAATTCCACGTTAGGCATGTATTCGCTTGATTACGCGACGATCCAAAAAATTTAATAGAGCATAATTCATTTATGATTCTAATATCTATGTGTGAGTATATTTGAAATATTCAGTTGCTTTAGAAATACTTCACAAAAGACCACGTATAAACGCACACACTCACACGCACACGCATACGCACACGCATACGAACGCGCACGCATACGCACAGGCACACACACGCACACGCTCACGCACACCCACACGAACACGAGCAGGCACGCGTACGCACAAGCACACGCACACGCACACGCACACGCACACGCACACGCACACACACACACGGACACGCACACGCACACGCGCACGCACCGCACACGCACACACGCACACACGCACACACGCACACATGCACACACACACACACACACACACACACGCACAATCATTATTTACATATACGTACATTGATATCGCTGCGACCTTTTCGCCTTTAATATTTCATAGAAATGTTAACTTAAATCATTTCCTTTATTTATTGTATCATAAAATTATGTTTAATCCACCCTTACCTGTCACTGAGACTCCTGATCACAGGGGATCCCAGATAAGACAACAAACAACGGTATCTACAGTAAACACAAATAAAAAATCCTTTTCAAATGTTGCATCAATATCATCATTTCCACACCGTGTATTCCACATTATGTGCTTGAAAACGAATTAAAAAGGAATAATTTACAATTAGTGTCTCCGTTGTCCTTTATAGGGGCGGGTATTGGCTTAGATGAATATCAACATGTATATAGCTTTAGACGACAAGTGTTTATTGCAGCCAATTCAGAACAAGAAGCCAACATCCCCCCTTCAATCGTGATTGAATTTGAAGAAGAAGAATATCGGATTTTCATTTCAGATGAAAAAATCAAATGTTTTAGGTGCAATAATGTTGGCCACATTACTTCTAAGTGCACAAACTCTTTGTACCCGGATTGTGTTGTAGAAATAGCAACAAATGAAGCAAATAAAAGACCTCATCCCCCTACAGATAGTGTCACAAACTGTAGTTCCATAGAAACCGTTACCCAATCAAACCATGTGCTCCCTAACACTGAAAGCAATATATCTGTTGCCACAGAAGAAGGTGAGGCGATGGAAGAGGCTGATGAAATTGACAATACCTTTACTAAACCAAAAAAGCATTCTGGTAGCACTTCCAAAACTAAAAAACGTAAAGTGGATCAGTTAACTTCGTATGAAAATTATGAAGAAATAATAAATGTATGGACAGAGGACAATAACTACGTTTTAGACTTCTTGACATTCTCAGATTTTTTAAATAAGGTCAAAGGAAGCAATAACAGTCTACAAGTAGCAAAGAACTATACCGACAACATTAAAAACCTAATAGATCTTATTAAAAAAGTAATAACCGTCTTCTCACAAAGAGCAGTGAAAGAAAGGTGTAAGCGGCTTGTTAATACATTAAACAGAGAATTTTGCAAAGAGAATAATTTGTCAACACCCCCCGAATCCTATAAAAGCTCATCAATGGAAAGAACATCTTCAGTTGAAAGTATATTAAGTAGTTTCTAAACATATTTATCAATATGGAAAAACATTTATTAACATTTTTCACTCTCAACGCCAAAAGCTTAAAAACAGAACACAAATGGAACGAATTATTAACCTTCTTAAATTTTAAGTCACCCGATGTCCTTTTGGTACAAGAAGCCAACATAACTAACATACCATCTAACTTTAGCTGTGACACACATACTCTTTTAGTTAATCCTCGAACTGTTGAATACAGTGGTACATTGGTAGCAATAGAAAAAAGCTCCAACTTAAAGATAATTGAACACGAAGTTTTAATGGAATCATATTTGCAAAGAACTTTATTATCTAATGGTAAACTTCAAATCCAAGTGTTATGCATTTACGTACCAAATAATGTCAATATGGCAAACAGCGTAATATCCAGTCTAGAATCATTTCTATCAACTGCGGATGACAAAGAAAATATAATTATTGGGGGAGATTTCAATTGCACACCCCAGATTAGACCGAGATGGATCAATAGAAAGAAGTCTACAGATTTCTAATCATCTAAGAAATGTTATTTGCAAACACAACTTGTCTGATTGTTGGCCATTAATTAACAAAGACCGAAAAGGTTTCACGTATTTTTCAACATCCAAACCAACCTCTGCATCGCGACTAGATCGTTTTTATATATCAAACGATATCACGTCATTATTAAACAAAGTGACACTTCATCCGACATTTTCGGATCACCTTTCAGTGGCCATAGCAATCACAACAAGCAAATCAGAACCCTCTGCACCTTATTGGAAATTCAATGATTTACTCTTGCAAGATGAGGGTTTTAAACAGCAAATGACAACTTTTCTAAAATCGGAGCTTCTCGAATTAGACGATTCTGCAAATATAATAACCCAATGGGATCGACTGAAGAAAAAAATAGAAGCTGTAGTGGTTTTATTTCAACGACAAAATAGACAATTGAGACATAGTAAGCTAAAAAATATTTACAAAAACAAATACATCAATTAGATTTAGATAAAGATAGAACCGGAAAAGAAAAATTATCGAGCTTACTAGCAAAAACAAGAGATGCTTACCTTAGGATAAGCGAAAAGCGACTAATGAAGGCAAGATACGATAGTATGGTACATTCAGACCGACCAACAGTCAACAAAAAAATAGAAAACAGTTTTCGACCCCTCTCGTCACTTAAACATAATAATCAAATATTCAAAAATCCGTTGGAACTTTGCTCTGTAGTATTTAATCATTTCCAAAGCAAGCACAAAGGAACTCCGATTCAACCGAACATGTCAAATATGTTATACGATGACATTATTGCTTTATCGGAGACTGACAAAACGTTTCTGGAACAACCATTCTCACATTTAGAATTATCTACAGCACTGCATTCCCTCAACAAAAAAGGTGCACCAGGACTGGATGGTTTAACTACTCAATTTTACATCTGTTTTTGGGATATTTTAGGATCGATATTTCTCCAAATGATAACTTTGGCAGTAAGAAGTAAGAATTTACCAAAATCAATGACAAAAGCTATTATAACCCTCCTTCCGAAAAAAGGAGATTTATTAAACATAAACAACTGGCGACCTATATCACTTCTGTCAACGGATTATAAAATCCTCGCCAAGGCTCTATAGACTAGATTATCCACTGTCACAAATAAAATTATAGACCCAGACCAAAGTTATTCTGTGCCAAATCGATCCATGTACGATAGTATACACGTACACAGGGAACTAATTTCGTACGCCAATAAAAATAACACTCCTCTAGCCTTAGATAACATTTCTCATAAATATCTGTTTTGTGTTATGAAAAAAATGAATTTTGGAAACTTTTTTGTGAACAGCATTAAATTATTATATTCAATGGCGACTAGCCAAGTAAGAATTGGATCCAATCTGACAAAAGCTTTTGGATTTCAAAATGGAATTCGTCAAGGGTGCCCCTTATCAGGACCTCTTTTTTCAATTGCTTTCGAACCTTTCTTGTCCCTATCCCGAAAACTTCTAAAAGGTCTTTCGCTACCTACTACTCCCGTTACCCGCTTTACCGTAAGTGCTTACGCGGATGATGTGTCAGTTTTTATAACCAGCAAAGACGATTTCAACAACCTCGACAAATGCTATCACGCGTATGCCAGTGAATCCGGTGCAAAATTAAATCTAGAAAAATCAAAAGGTCTTTGGACAGGTAGCTGGAAAAACGAAACAGAACATCCAATAAATATTAAATGGTCATCAAACATAAAGGTCCTGGGAATTACCTTCAGCAATGATGAAAACAGTGATACCGATCTTGCCTTTTCCACGTTGTCCCGTACTATTGATGAGTCTTTAAATAAGTGGGCTCGAATAACACCATCATTATCTATTGTGGGTCGACGAACTGTTATAAACCATTTTGTAACACCAAAAATTTTACATTTATCCCATGGTATATCAATTAGTTCTCGGCAGCAAGAAAGTCTACAAGCAAAAATCGTAAATTTCATCTGGAAAGGAAAGCATAGGACATCACAGCAGATTTTATGCTTGCCAATCAGACAAGGTGGAATAGGTCTAGTACACATCCCAACAAAAATAAAAATGTTACGAATATGGTTAGCGAACAAGCTTCTTTCGGAGACCGAAAAACAAAAATGGAAATGTTTAATTTATCACAAACTAGCAACCGCAGATTCCTTAGACTTAACTTGGCAATGGTTTTTTTTACAAGACAGAATACCGAAACAACACAACTTATCCACACTAATGCTAGACTTGATAAAGATTATCCAAAACGCACAGCTAGCCACACAAAACATAGACATAGCAGCAATACCAACCATCACGTCAACGTTAATAAAAAAGACAACTCCACCAATATTTATTAATGCTTGGGAGAAAATCGGATTTACAGTATTAAGTGATTTTAGAAAAAATGGGGCGTGGATAGACGAAAGCCTTCTAATATCACAATCACAAACATCTTCAGAGTTTTTAAAACGCCAATTAATAATGCATTATCGAAAAATTAAGGAGTTTTTTATAAATCAGTATCCAGAATTAGATAGAAATAACCCTCCTGGGAAAAATTGCTTAACCTTTAAGTATAATAATAAGTGGTATGTATTAAACACTCAGTCTCGGAAAAAGCTCCTTCAAAAATTAACTGCAATTCACTTCAACACGGATGAAAGTAATATTCTAAATAATTATTGGAATTCAAATACGACGCATTGGGTCAATCGCCGAAATACCTTGGCGATTTGCTAAAAACCGATTGGCGGATTTCGTTTTCTTACATCGTGCAAACATAAGAAATACCGACAGATGCGTGTACTGTTTAACTGAGAAGGCAGACGCTGCTCACATGATTCTAAATTGTGAGAAAACGACACCAGTGTGGACTATGGTAACGTCAACGTTAAAAGAAATACTTAAAGTAAATAATGTAACCAGTACAGACATTGTGTGCGGCATTCGGGAGAATACTGCAGAACACGAGCTATGTAACTATATAATAAGTTTAAGTAAGTTTACAATACACAATGCGACCATAACCGAAACAAAGAATGGGACAAACACTCTATCCTTCCGGAAAACCTTTTTGTTAAGTCTAAAAAGCAGAATATTACAAGAGTTTGCTTGGCACACAGGGAAAAATTCTGTAGAAAACTTCAAAAGGAAGTGGTGCGTAAACAAAGTTCTATGTACTATTGACAATAATGAGCTAAAGTAGAATAACGAACTTAATAACGTATAATCCAAATACAGATATAAGTGCTTATGTACAGGTGTATATATATTATATATATATATATATATATATATATATATATATATATATATATACATGTATGTATTTGTGTATGTATATGTATGTATATATTATTATATATATATATATATATATATATATATATATATATATAATAATTTTTTTTAGTGTCATTTCTCATTGCTCTGTGATATATTTGTGCTGTAATTTAAAAAAAAATAGGATGTACATAAAAGGTATAATAAATAATAAGAATAATAATAATAAACACACGCACACACGCACACGCACACACACGCACACGACACCACCACGCACACACGCACGACACGCACACACGCCACCACACGCACACACGCACACACGCACACGCACACACGCACAGCACACACGCACACACACCACCACACGCACACACGACACACGCACACACGCACACGCACACACGCACACGCACCGCACACGCACACGCACACCACACACGCACACGCAACCAGCACACGCACACGCACACACGCACGCACACGCACACACGCACGCACACACGCACACACGCACACGACACACGCAACGCACACGCACACGCACCACGCACACGCACGCACACGCACACACACGCAGCGCACCGCACCACACACAACGCACACGCACACACGCACCACACGCACACACGCACACACGCACACACGCACACGCACGCACCGCCAACAGCACACACGCACACACACACCGCACACACGCACACACCCACGCACACAAACAGCACCACGCACACACCGCACACACACACACAGCACACACGCACACACGCACAACGCACACGCAACGCACACGCACACACGCACCACGCACACGCACCGCACCACGCACCACGCACACACACGCACACACACGCACACACGCACACGCACAACGCACACCGCACACACGCACACGCACACACGCACACACGCACACACAGCACACCACACACGACACGCACACGCACACACGCACACACGCACACACGCACACACGCACACAACGCACACACACGCACACGCACAACCACCGCACCGCACACGCACACACGCACACGCACACGCACACGCACACGCACCACGCACGCACACGCACACACGCACACACGCACACCACGACACACGCACACACGCACACACGCACACGCACACACGCACACACGCCGCACGACACACGACACACGCACCACGCACACCACGACACACACACGCACACGCACCACGCACACACACGCACACACGCACACACGCACACGACACACACGCACACACGCACACGCACACACGCACACGCACACACGACACACGCACACACGCACACACGCACGCACACGCACACACACGCACACACGCACACACGCACACCACGCACACACGCACACGCACGCACACACGCACACGCACACACGCACACACGCACACACGCACACCGCACACGCACACACACACACGCACACACGCACACGCACACACACGCACACACGCACACACGCACACACGCACACACGCACCACGCACACACGCACACGCACACACACAGCACACACGCACACACGCACACGCACACAGCACACGCACACGCACACGCAACACGCACCACGACACGACACACGCACACGCGCACACACGACACGCACACACGCGCACGCACGACACGCACACGCACACACGCACACGCACACGCCACGCACACACGCACCACACGCACACGCACACACGCACGCACACACGCACACGCACACCACACGCACACACGCACACACGCACACCCACACACACACGCACACACACGCACACACGCACACACGTACCCACGCACCCACGCACACACGCACAAACGCACACACGCACACATGCACACACGCACACACGCACATACGCACATATGCACACATGAACACGCTCACGCTAACGCACACGCACACGCACACGCACACGCACACGCAACGCGCGCGCACACGCAAAAGATTGTCGACCCCACAAACTTTTATACCTACACATGCATAGGTAGGTTGAAAGCTAAAAATCAGTGACGCTTACGATACAAAAGCGATATTGTAACTTGCAGTTGTTGTCCTTACGATGATTGTATAAACGCTAGGATTTATAAATTCATCTCCTAAGATTCAACCGATTATCATACTTAATATTTCTTTCTGTTTAGATTGCTTGTCAAATTTTTGTAATCAATTCCTTCTTGTACACCTAAAGCTTTAGTTTCTTAAAGATTAAACCTTTGCTTTACTACAATTTCTTTAATGGTTAAGATCTCTTTATTAACAATAGCAATAATTGACGTGTTTAATGTAGCAGAGCATTGATTCTATGTTAGATGAGTTCGCAGTAAAAATATTCCGCGTCCCATTACGAATGCTTATTGCTTTCTTTGTCAATAATTGATATGTTACTGCTTCGGTCATTATTTCAAATGTTGATTCGTAAGTGTTTGGCTTTAGTAACTTCATATTAACCATAAACCGTTTTTACTTGAATTTATCACTTTACTTTAATTATTACGTACAGAGCATAATTAAGTGTATATAATTATCTTGAAATATGAAAATAAAATCCTTCACGATGTATGTGGATTATTGTAAATACTTATCGTTTGGTTGAAAATCGTACAGTTAAATGTAGTTCTCGATTAATCTTATACGTATTGATAGTAATTCTAGCTTTCGTTGTCAGGAAATTGAGAAACACTTTACTAATATGTATTTTTATACCGGTGAGTACACGTCATCTACAGTTTGGTTTTATTACTATTGTTAAAACACTGTTAGCAATTGTAACTCAATAAAATGCCACTGACTGTTACAAAAAAATGCAAAATTATATACAGAACACGGTGCCAAATCGTATTTAACTTATAATATAAACTCATAACTATAATACAACCAAAAAGATATTCTATACAAATGTATTACTTTTTAATAATTATGTGACTAATAAAAAATAACATTTCTATTTAATTTATGAACTATAACATCTAACGCTATAAATCAATAGAAACAGCAAATTGTATTTTAGGACCAACTTCATTAAATTATTTCTGAGGGCAGTCATTTTTGTGACGTATAATAAAATTATCTAATACTATTTTATTTTCCTGACTAGAAATTACTTTGACCTTGTTGATAATTGAAAATTATTTTTTATACTCCAACTCAAATATCAATTAGAAAGTAACAATAGTTCTCCTTTACCCATCTTCGTATAAGTGTTGTTGAAAATTCTGTTTATTGGTGATTTTATATCGTAACATTCGAAACCATCGTTATCAGTATAATTTTGATAATAATTATGGGCACTAATAGCGAATCTAATGGAATAAGCTTAATATCTATAAAACTTTAGAGTTTCACTTTGATTATATTCTGTTCGTAAATGTGAAAACTTTATACACTGCAACATTAATATTTAAATTAGAACATCTTTTTTTTATGCAGTACTGTAACACTAGCGTTATAGATCTTTATTCGCGACTACAACACATGTTTTGTATTACACATCATGTTGCTATAAAGCGTTATTGTCTTAAAGTTTTTAGTGAACAATATTCTGGGAGACCGTATACTTTAAAAATATTTTGTGTGTGCTCTTGTAATTTATTCTCAGCGTTATTTTTACTCATGAAATGAACATTATGTAAATTATTTTAACTCTGGGATATTGTGAAATAATTTAAAAAACTAATAGTTGCAACGAACCAAGCTAAATTTATAACTAATCAATACAATTAAAACTGGATATTGTTTTTCATTGAATTACAGAAATGAATATTGCACAGTTCAATGAGCTCACAGTGTAGTACTACATTCCATACAGAACGAGACAAACACAAAAGTCGTATTTGACCGCTACAGCTTACTGTCTTGATTTAATTAGTATTTGCACGTGAGGTGTATTGATTTGACATAATTAAATGTTATAGGTTGCACAAGGACTAGAAAAGGTTTTTCAAAATGACTTCATCAAATTTCCATATAATTAAGCTTGTAGAAGTTAATTTAAACAATGTTGATAACTAATTTTTACAAAAGAAGGCACAAAAATCATTGTTTGTGTACTGATTTTGATTCTCAGCACCCGCTCTCCTAAATTAAAGAATTTTTGTTTAACAGGAATAACTTCGCTTCTATTCTGGTTGATTTTTTTACAAATTAAGTTATAGGAAGGCGAGAAAGATTAATTTATGTACTTTATATAGGTAGTAAGTATGCAAACATTGTTTTATCTTTTTTTTGCATTCCTAAAATGTATAAAGTAAAACATAATCAACAATATAAACACCGGCTTAATTACATGTGCACAACAAATCGCTACATTTTTTGGGTTTATTGTTATGTTTTTTGTTTTTCCTGTGTTCACCACGTGTATTCCAGATATTTTCTTTGGCACGTATTGTATTGTAGGTCAATTTATTGTAATAAAAAAAAATTCAGCACAAATACCACACAATATTATACATATAACGCTGAAAATGTTTTAATGCTAACTTGCAGTGTCCTTAAAAGCGTGATTCATCATGACACATAATTACAGGCTATGAAATCTTAGAACTCAAACTTTTTCTGGACCACTGAGCTTCGTCACGAGTAGTTCCACCTTCACTAGACCACATTTTACACAACTAACTGACAAACTACAGCAATTAAACTTGACCAACTGCACGTTTAAAATTAAGTGGCGAAAATAAGTTGAAGTTCACAGATAAAGCTAACAAGCAGCGACTTGTATGTTTCGTGAGCGTGCGCAGCTCAATGTTGAATGTGTCACCGGTCATTTTGACCGGCGCGGCGGTTTTAAGTATAAATACATATTATTCACTTACAAACACAATTAATTTATTAAATTCCTCATTTACCTCTTTAAACCAAAGATCTAGGAAAAGTCACTAACCTACAACGCAATAAAAAATTTATTGTAGAAATAATTTGAAGTGAAAGTAAGAAACCGGTCGAAATGACCGGTGCGGCGGTCGGAGTGTTAAGATTGAAACTGAACATTAAGTAATATTAATAGATGTACATTGTGTGTTTTCTGGTTTACTGATATTCAGATATAATGAACAATTAATTGAATTTTATAGTGTTAATTTGTGATCTTCTCCCGACCAGTCAAAGCAATAATTTACGAAAAGTGGTGGTTTTATTATTCGAACTAAATAATTAATTGAGAGCTAAATTTGATTTCAATTTTATTGATTCATTTTAAAAGTAACCAAGGGTAATTTGGTACGATTGAATCCTTTGGTGTCATACAGTTTTTTTTTTTGAGTTTTATTTAAATATTTTGTGTTGTTTAACGTAACCAATTAGAGGAATTTTAAATGATGTTTATCTAATTTATGTCTAATTATTTTGGTTTGGAGTGCAATTAATGACAGAGCTTTGGTGTGGAGTAGTATTTATATTTGAGTTAATAATATTTAATTATTATTTATTGTGTTTGAGTGTATTTTGTTGACAAGCGTTGGGGCTAACGTAATGATATATAACGTTAAAGAAGTCATTAAATTCCAACAGCTGATTTGCGCACCCGCTGCTTTAGTACTGGAGCGTGTGGATATTTTAAGATTTGTTCTAGAGCTAAAGTTTCGAATCATGTCTGACGTGTGTCCAGGTGTATCCTTACCGATATCGACTTAATAACAGTCTGGCGCCCTTTAATTGACTTTACTCTAATTACGAGGCATCCTTATTTGCGACTTTCGACAATAAGACTATAACGCCCCCTATTATTTTTAAGTTCTATGGGTTCTACACTTTTACTTATATTGCGCCCTTCTGGTTTGGTAACCCAGCGCGGTTTTATCTTGCCTCGGCTTTGCTCAATCGGGTTTATTTTATAAACGGGGTGTGGTTCGTAGTAATTACTGGATGGGCTTAACACTGCAACCTTAAATAAAATTCGTAAAGCATTTTTAACACGTATATTAGACCAATATTTACAATAAAATAAACGTAACTAATAATATATATGTACGACCGCCCTAGTCCAGGTCCTGGGCTTCACTGGGTGCGTAATCGCTTCTGTGAACAAAAGATAGTCTTTTTAATCTATTCCTTACCTAAGAGGCAAAGTGTAGGTTACGGTCCTGTATGTACGGTAGCGAGGTCGTCATCCTTGATACCGTTGTTGGTCGAGACGCCAGCGCAATGAACTCGACTCGTTTGAGAAAATCGATATCGTGTTTATACGTTAGTAACTCTGGAGCGCTGAAGCAAGGATGTTTTACTCCCTGGAAGTAATACACGCGAAATGCACGTATACAAACGCGAGGTATTGGGACGATCTTTCTTTAATTATACGGGTTTAATTTTGGCAATTAGATTATTTATCTAACTAACTTAATTACCGATCTCTGTACTGAGTTTAATTATTTATAATTAATCTAGGAACAAAAATACTTAATATTAAAAACTACTCTAATAGGTTTACGTAAAGATAGAAAAATCTACGTACTCTCTAATTTATTTACAAACGTTCGTGCACCAGGTATTTACGATGGTTCGGTGGACGACAAATTTATGCTACTGATTTATACAACAGGTTATGGAGGTACTCTTCTGCGATTCACAGACACTGTATACGGTTATTAAGTACTGGGTGTAGGAAGTGTGAGTTTCGAGCGGGATTTTAGTAATGTCCAGAAGACATAGGCGACGGCCTGTCTTTACTGTATATACTAAGAGAAAGGTCGTAGGTCTTTACAGCCCTGTAACAACCCTTCACCCTCAAGTGGTGACGAGATACGTCGGGGTTACCCTGCGTTTCTCTAGGTATACTTTGTGGTGGCGAGTGACGATGGGATCTACCCTGCGTGCTACTCTAGGTGTTAGTGTAGTATAACTCCTGGAGCTCAGCCCGGAATTATTTATGATCTGTAGTGTTTGAGTGTAAATTGTCAGAATGTATAACTTTACAACTTACGTGTCTATCAATAGCAGTACAGAATTTAACTTTAGGTTGCCCGATCGCGAAGGACTCTTCGTCGGTGAACAACAGGTCGGTGCTTACGCTAAGCAAACGGAGCGGCTGAGGCTACTGGTTTCTGGAACGGTCAACGGTACGGTGGCGGCTGCTGGATATCGGCTTAACTTGAATTCAACGGTACGGTGGCGGCTGCTGGATATCGGCTTAACTTGAATCTACGGAGATTCATCTTTCCTTCTATGCGCGTCGCGAGTTTATAAAGGTGCATCTGTGGGCGGTTTCGCGGCTACCGTGCGGGGGATGCCGTTATGGGATTGGTTAAAATCGTTCTGACGTGCAGAAACTTACGGTTTCTTAGAACTACACGTCAGCAGTGATGAATAAATTATTTGTTGTGCAATATCGCGTAAACTTATGAAATCTTACATACAGGATGGTCCGCACATAATTTATTCTAAAACATATAAGTACAGGACGCTGGTTCTTTACATACCACCCTTTCCTCCTCTTGCGGAAGATCCGTCCGCTTGATTTTCACCCTCACGCCATCAGGCAGGATGACGCTGACGCGGCGGCGATTGCGTCGCTGGCGGCGGTTAAGGCCTTCCGGGGGCGGTGGCATAAGGCGGGCTGGTTCGGGTATTTCCTGTATATGCAGGTCCTTTATTCCTCCGGTGACCTCAATTGTCCGGCGCAAATGTTCTGGTGTGTCCGGTGTCTTCGGTCTACCGTCGGGGTGGAGCCGGGGTGGCGACCAATAGTAGGCCGTATCCATACCGGACGGTCCTGGGGGCGGTGTACGAGGAGCAGGCGACGGAGATCGGTCCCGGTCCGGAGAACTGCGACGCGTTACGAAAGCTGCTTCCAAGCCTTCGGTCCCGGGTATGCGGTATTGGTGTGGCTGCCAGGGCGAGATCCGTAACGGGAGCTTTCGGCGGATGCAGGGTTTAAAGGGTGCCATGTTGTGGAAGATAGCACTTCTGGTTTTATCCTTTTCTTTTATATGATTTCGAATACGCGGGTTTTTAATAGCCGTTAAATTTTCAACGTTACCATTGGTCGTTGGTCTAGTCTGATCGGTGACGTCAGTCGCATTTCTCAAATCTTTTACATGCGCTTCTCCCGCGCTTTTCCTACTACCGGGTTCTCGGAGCTCAACAATTACGGGCGATTTGATTTTATACACAAGGTAAGGACCGGCATACTTTTTCGCTAATTTCGCGGAAAAATTCTTTCGCTTTGCTTGACAGGTAATGTGTTTTACGATATACGAGATCTCCTTTGCGGGGGCGGTAGGCTCGGTGACGCAGGTTGTAATGATACCGTTGTACTTCAAAGGTCTTTGCTAATGAATCTCTAGCAAGTTCTTGTAGATCTTTTAAATACTTCATGTGTTGCGCTTGATCAGCTGCGGTTACGGCGGTTGCTTCTGTTGTCGGCGGTTGTTTCTGGGTTGACCATGCCCTAGGTGGTTCTAATTCTCTCCCGAGATTAAGTAAGGCAGGGGAGAAACCAGTTGATCCATGCTGTACGGTATTGATAGCGAAGGCTATTTCAGGCAGGTGAGCGTCCCACTCTCGCTGGTTGTTTCGCGTAAATTGTGCGATCATCGTCCCGATCACTTTATTGGTTCTTTCCACCGGGTTGGCATGCGGGGAGTATGGTGGAGTAGAACGATGGTTGATTCCATGCTCCTTCAAGAACGTGCGGAATAGTTTCCTGGTATATTGTGGGCCGTTATCAGAGATCAGGTGTCGGGGAGTTCCAAAGCGGTATATTACTTGTTCTTTTAACGCTTGGATAATCGGCGGACTGGTAGCGTTACGGAGCGGTTTAAGTTCGACCCACTTAGTTAACCGGTCTTGAAAAACTAACAGGAATTTATATCCTTTCTTGGAACGCGGCAGCGGTCCGATAAGGTCGGTACTTACATTATTCCAGGATGTCCAGGTCGCGAAAAGTACATTTCTCCTTGCGGCTTTTGCGTACTACCTTTATAAGTTTGACAACTTCTACACCTTTTTACGTATTTTATCACGTCGGATTTTATGGTTGGCCAGTAGTAATTGCGGTATATGCGGCATAGTGTTTTCGCAATTCCCAGGTGTCCTGCGGTGGGGACATCGTGACATTCTTCCAGGATATCTCGGCGTTTTTCTAGCGGTATACAAATTTACCAACTAGGATGGCTTCCCATCTCTTTTTCGGGTGTCGGATCAGGGAATTATTTAAATAGTTGTCCTTCCTCTATTTTATATCGAGGGTGTTGATCAGGGTGTTCTCGGACTTGCTGTATCAAGCCTCGATACCACGGACAGGTTATCTCTTCGGTTTCCTCCACCTCTAATGGAGACAGGTCGGCTTTTACTTTATAGTCCTCGTGTAAGCGGGACAGCGCGTCGGCTACATTGTTCAGTGCCCCTTTTCGGTACTCCACCTGGAAGTCGAACTGTTGTAGTTCCATTATCCAGCGGGCTAGACGGGATGTCGGTTTCTCTAGCGTGCGAAGCCACTTGAGACTCCTATGATCGGTTAACACAGTGAATTTATAACCCTCTAGGTAACTTTTGAGTTTTTGTATGGACCATACTACGGCCAGACACTCTTGTTCAATCGTCGAGTAATTCCTTTCCGCGGGGTTCAGTGCCCTGCTGATGTACGCTATCACTCGTTCATTCGGTGCTTGTCCTTGTGTTAGCACGGCTCCAATTCCGGTGGTACTTGCGTCGGTTTGTAATACAAAAGGTTGATTAAAATCCGGACAGGCTAATGCAGGGGGGGCGGTCAAAGCTTGTTTAATGGCTTCAAAGGCGTGATTTTGGGTGTCGGTCCACTGATATCTGGTGTTCTTTTTCAAGAGTTCGGTGAGCGGTTGACTTAGTTTCGCAAAGCCGCTAACATATTTGCGGTACCACGACGCCAGTCCCAAAAATTGACGGAGTTGCTTAACGGTACGGGGAGCGGGTATTTGGATAATTGCGTCGATTTTTTCTGGATCAGGTAAAATTCCTTTGCGGTGACGACGTGTCCCAAGTATTTGAGTTGGGTCTGACAGAAGTAGCATTTGTCTGGTTGTAGTTGAAGTCCGTTATCACGTAGTCTCTTGAATACTTCCCGTAGGTTATGCAGGTGTTCTTGAAATGTTTTTCCCAGGACTATGATATCATCTAGATATACAAAAGCGCGTCCAATCAGTTCTGGACCAATAATAGAATCTAGGAATCTCTGGAATGTAGCAGGGCGGAATGAAGTCCAAACGGTAGAACTTTGAATTGGTATAGTCGCCGGGACTGTAAAAGCGGTGATGGATTTACTTCCATCTTCTAGAGGAATTTGCCAGTATCCTTGTTTCAGGTCTAGGGTACTGATATAGCTTGCTTCTCGCAACTGGTCTAAGATGCCTTGAATATATGGTAACGGGTATGCATCTTTGATGGTGACCTGGTTAACTTTTCGAAAGTCGACGCAGAATCGATATGAACCAGTTGGTTTCTTAACCAACACTACGGGAGAACTCCACGGGCTGTGGGACGGTTCTATTATGTCCTCTGCGAGCATATTATCAACCTCTTGATTGATAAGTTCTTGCATTGCTGGATTGCTGGGATAGTATCGCTGTTTGATCGGTTTAGCATCGGGCACGAGCGTGATCTTATGTATAACATCTTTGGCTTTTCCTGTTACCTTTGTGAATTTCCTCATCTCGGTTTCCAGGAATTCGTTTAACTCGGGCAGCTGGTCTACGTCTGGTCCATGTATTCCACTCAAGCCTCCTTGTACGGAACTTTGCAAGGGATACGTATTCCGGCGATTTCTAGTTGTTTCTGGTGTATGTGTAGAGTGGCCTGAAGATGTTCCAGCGCGTCTAATCCAATCACAATGTCGGTGGACAGTTGGGGTATGTAATAGCCCGGTAACTGGAGAGTTTTCCTGCCTATCTTGGCGGGGAAAATGTATAAGCCGCGGGTTTCAGTCATGGAACTGTCGGCAAGACGTACAGTTGCAGCTTTTAGCGTGCTCGGATATATACGGTTGTTAATTAGTAAATTCTTTACTTCCTCGCCTATATATGTTCGGGAGGCTCCGGAATCAATTAAAGCATTGATGGTTTTGTTAAAGACCATAATCTCTAGGAAGAGTCTATCATCGTAGGAACGATCTAATCTTTTATCGGGTTTCCTTCGTGTAAACTGCGCTACGGTTTGTAGCCAAGTGGTCCACTCGCTGGCGGTTGTTTTGTTTCCAGGTGTAAGAGCCGGGGTAGTAAAAAGTTCCTGGTGTCCCTTTACCGGCGTCTGGAGTTTTCCGACCGCGGACAGGGGCAGTCGCGGGATAATACACCTTCTTTGCTGCATCTCGAGCAAAAAGCTTTAAACGGTTCTCTACACCTCTCTTTGAAGTGTCCGGTTTTCCCACATCTCCAGCAGACGGAGGAGCGGTCATACGGGGTGGTGATAGGTGTTGGAACGGTTTTAGTGGTGTTGATTTCACGGGGACGGTGTGCTGGTGTGTCAGGTGCTGGTGTTAGACCACTAAAGTGTACCTTCTGGCGGTTTGGACTGGGAGACGGCGAGTGTGTCCGCGGAGGTAGCATTTCGAATTGGGTGGCCAACTCGAGAAGTTCGGTCAGGTCTTTAAAATCTCTCTGGCGGATGTAATATTTATATTCCACCCTCAGGTTGTCATACATACGTTGTAGTTGTTCTTCTCTCGACATGTTTCCATGGCGTCGCATTAGGGTCAGGACGGCAGTCACGTATTCCGTAGCTTTTTCTCGGGGTTTTTGCAATCTATTTCGGATTTCCTCCTCTAGTTGAAATTGATGTCTCGGTGGTAAAAATTGTATTTTAAAACTGACCAAGAAACCTTTCCAAGTTATCCAGGATTGTTGATGGTTTCTGTACCATAACAGGGTGCTTTCCTTTAATAATTCCGGAAGGGCGAGTAATAGATCACGGTCGGTGATGTAGCAGGTTTGTAATTCCTCTACTCTTTCCAAGAAAGAAATCGGATCGCTGATACCGTCGTATTTCACACCCCATTTGCGTATTCTATCGCAAATATCGGCGCGTCTGGTTCCGGTAATGTCTAGGTGTTCCCCAGCTGGTGGTGGCGGTATCGGAGCGGCTAATGTTAGTATTTCTGGTGTCAGTGTGGTTACTTGTCCTTCTCCGGTGCGTAAGTATTTTATTATCCTGGCTCGAAGTGCATCTACATTTCCTCCTGTCTCTAGCTTATATTTCCTAGCTTCGGTTGCTAATTCATCCTTCTTGAGATGGTAAATCCATCCCACTCTGGTGTCGGTATCTTCAGAGTCCCTCGGTATACTCATCCTGTAACAGACAGATTAGTGTCCCTGGAAAACAAAAATACGTGATTACTGGTACTTCTGCGGTCCTTTTGGAATCTGTAAACGGAAAATTATTTAAGGTGTTCAGTGTTTTTCCGGCCCCACGTTTAGGTGCAACTTTTATATAACGCCCCCTATTATTTTTAAGTTCTATGGGTTCTATACTTTTACTTATATTGCGCCCTTCTGGTTTGGTAACCCAGCGCGGTTTTATCTTGCCTCGGCTTTGCTCAATCGGGTTTATTTTATAAACGGGGTGTGGTTCGTAGTAATTACTGGATGGGCTTAACACTGCAACCTTAAATAAAATTCGTAAAGCATTTTTAACACGTATATTAGACCAATATTTACAATAAAATAAACGTAACTAATAATATATATGTACGACCGCCCTAGTCCAGGTCCTGGGCTTCACTGGGTGCGTAATCGCTTCTGTGAACAAAAGATAGTCTTTTTAATCTATTCCTTACCTAAGAGGCAAAGTGTAGGTTACGGTCCTGTATGTACGGTAGCGAGGTCGTCATCCTTGATACCGTTGTTGGTCGAGACGCCAGCGCAATGAACTCGACTCGTTTGAGAAAATCGATATCGTGTTTATACGTTAGTAACTCTGGAGCGCTGAAGCAAGGATGTTTTACTCCCTGGAAGTAATACACGCGAAATGCACGTATACAAACGCGAGGTATTGGGACGATCTTTCTTTAATTATTACGGGTTTAATTTTGGCAATTAGATTATTTATCTAACTAATTAATTACCGATCTCTGTACTGAGTTTAATTATTTATAATTAATCTAGGGAACAAAATACTTAATATTAAAACTACTCTAATAGGTTTACGTAAAGATAGAAAAATCTACGTACTCTCTAATTTATTTACAAACGTTCGTGCACCAGGTATTTACGATGGTTCGGTGGACGACAAATTTATGCTACTGATTTATACAACAGGTTATGGAGGTACTCTTCTGCGATTCACAGACACTGTATACGGTTATTAAGTACTGGGTGTAGAAGTGTGTGAGTTTCGAGCGGGATTTTAGTAATGTCCAGAAGACATAGGCGACGGCCTGTCTTTACTGTATATACTAAGAGAAAGGTCGTAGGTCTTTACAGCCCTGTAACAACCCTTCACCCTCAAGTGGTGACGAGATACGTCGGGGTTACCCTGCGTTCTCTAGGTATACTTTGTGGTGGCGAGTGACGATGGGATCTACCCTGCGTGCTACTCTAGGTGTTAGTGTAGTATAACTCCTGGAGCTCAGCCCGGAATTATTTATGATCTGTAGTGTTTGAGTGTAAATTGTCAGAATGTATAACTTTACAACTTACGTGTCTATCAATAGCAGTACAGAATTTAACTTTAGGTTGCCCGATCGCGAAGGACTCTTCGTCGGTGAACAACAGGTCGGTGCTTACGCTAAGCAAACGGAGCGGCTGAGGCTACTGGTTTCTGGAACGGTCAACGGTACGGTGGCGGCTGCTGGATATCGGCTTAACTTGAATTCAACGGTACGGTGGCGGCTGCTGGATATCGGCTTAACTTGAATCTACGGAGATTCATCTTTCCTTCTATGCGCGTCGCGAGTTTATAAAGGTGCATCTGTGGGCGGTTTCGCGGCTACCGTGCGGGGGATGCCGTTATGGGATTGGTTAAAATCGTTCTGACGTGCAGAAACTTACGGTTTCTTAGAACTACACGTCAGCAGTGATGAATAAATTATTTGTTGTGCAATATCGCGTAAACTTATGAAATCTTACATACAGGATGGTCCGCACATAATTTATTCTAAAACATATAAGTACAGGACGCTGGTTCTTTACAAGACTAACCACCTTGAGTATTTTTAAATTCAAAAACACCCCCACGCCCTCTGTCCCACCAAGCTAGTCCGGCGTAGTCTAATTATCTGTTACCTACCGTTTTAGTTTCATTTTCGACCGTAACAGCGGGAGAAACAGAAGCCAATTATAAATGAAGACCATTAATTGTCATCTTACCATATTCAGCTCAACCAGATTTCGAAAAACGCGTCGCATTTTGGAATTAGGCGAGGGAAAAAAATGATAAATACCCAGGTTCCTCTAACGCGGGAAAGCGTTTCACCAGATCACATTTTTTTGAACATCATTGGAATAGCAATATTTACTTAGACTTCAAAATCGTTTGCCGCAAATTAAGTCATGAATTTTCAATTTTTATTTAAAAACTATGAAATTTGGTGAACATACAAAATTAATTATTTTTTAATTTTTGGCCCGAGTGAAAAATTTGAATTATGCCCTTTTTTTTAAATTGAGTGTGATACGTGTAGTACATTGTGACTCGAAAGGCAAAAAGCGTTGTTAGACTTCTCGTAGATAAAAAGTATGAACAAATTAAAAACGTTTATTATTTAAGTATGATACAACTTAAAACAGTTGTATTTTTTTTTAATACACAAGTGTACTTTACATTTTGAACAATATACATGAGTTTTCCCTTTACAATCTCGATATTTACATCTTGTTGGGAATGGGTTGGTTTATCATCAAATTGAGACAAGTGTTCAACACCATCGAGCCGTATTTCTTTTGGTGGGGCTGTTTCTGATCGAACCTTTTTTAGTACAGGGGCTATGGGGTATTGAAGATCGTGACCTGGATTCACTGCTAACAGGTGAGGACCTCCATAATGAAGGAAATATTTTTATGTTACTGGTTGGTCTTCCCCGTTTCTTTGTTTGCTGCTTCCCACCCATGATCAAACTTTCTGCTACGTACAGACGAAAGTGAAATATATCTAATATTTCCCGTTTATGAACTTTTATTTTCTGAGCTTAATCCCGGAATTCCAGCCAAGAATTGGTGCTGGCTAAATCAATAGAATGTGTGAACATGCGTAATGTCCAATTTTTGGACCTAATAACGGTTCAATATATTGTCATTAGGGAGTCTAGTTTATCTACCCCTCCTATATTGGCGTTGCATGCTTGAATGCACTCTGGACGTGCGATTTCAATATATTTTTTATTCGCTTTATCCCATCTTCGGCAAATGTCTGGGGAGTCAACCGTCCAAAAGTTAGACCCCATACTGACAATTTTATTGTCATACCAGCGAGTTATGAATACTTGCCTATCGCCACTAGTAAGTTCTTCATAACAGCCTCTTTTTTTAACTCGCGCTCTGTCAAAAAGGGCGGGGGGTCCAAACCTCTCCAGTTTAACTGTGCCAGTGGCATATATATGTCGGTTACAGAACCATTGTAATAACTTCTAATTTGAAAAATGATTATCAAAGTACAGTTAATGATTACGTTCTTGTACCCTTTCATTCAATTTTACTACCACCGCTACACCCTGTTCGAACATATTTTTTGAAAGGCAACTAATTCGGTTGTTAAACCTTGGTATAAGCTGAAGTCGTATAAAATGCCACTTGAGCCTAATACTACCCATAATTTTATGGCCCAAGGGCATGGTTTAGCTTTCACATATTTTTTCACAATTAGCTGTCCCTTGAATGGAATGACCTGCTCATCTACACACAGATTTGTTTCCAACTACAATTCCAAACACCTCTTACTTATGTAGTCATACAGAGGTGTGACTTTCCAAAATCGGCATTTACCAGTTGATGGCTGACTTATATGCACAAAGTGGACATGTGTACTCGGCTTAGGAAATCTATTAAAGTTCCTATTATCTCGAATGATTGGTACACATCACATTTAATTCCAATACAATCGAATTCGGGGGTGGCGCGGGTTACCCATCATTATGTGTAATCCCACAAAGGTTTTCAATCCTTCTTAAACAAATCATCCGTAATAATATTTTAAAAATAGTGTTATAGGAGATTCAACTTGGTCAAGATCTCTGTCTTCTTTCTAATACCAATTTATTGGCGGTATATGATAAATGGGATTTTTTCACCAGGTAATACAAGTTAATTCATTATCGTTTATGAATTTTTTAACATCACTGGATGTATTATTTATAAGTTTTATTGAAGATCTAGCTGCTGAAGGGTTGGGACAAGCACCCGTCTGTTCTTCGCATTTCGAGTCACTCAGATGAACCAATTCCTCTATTTCTTTAAAAGCGGTAGCTTCTGGTCTGTCGGTATCTTTCTCTTCCAGTATATCTAAAAAATAACAAACATACTTGCTGCTGAAGTACAAAAAGTAACTACTACGACCTTCTAGGGCATCAATACCATCATCCTCCCAATCACAATCAGCCTCGTCGGTGAGGCACTCTATATCTGATAAATCACCATCTATTAATGCGATCAATCCGTTTCAGATAATGGACGTTTGTTGTCCGTTTTTCTTTGACAAAACACATAAAGTGTTAATCATAATACTTCCAACTAAAAATCAAGGATCGGATCCTAATGATATTGCAATATTTACGTCAGGACACTACCTGAAGCATAAAGTTCAAACCTACTCACAAAAAGTCTATAAAATTAATGCTTATACACACACAAAGCTTTAATAAATCACTAAAAGAAAGATCAATTAACAAATCAATCTTTAAATGGTTTGTGATCCGGCTTTTAGCTGGTAAAATCGAAAATTTTAAATTCTATAACTTCGCTACTAGCTTATAGATGGCTTTTAAATTCGATTCAGTGGTAATATATAAAAAAATAAAACTTCAAAAAACAGCTACCAACAGAAAAATTTCATGGGGAACCATAATATGAAATAATAGATAGGTGGTTCTATCTAAGACAACAGAGGAAAGTCCTGTACAGCCTATTTAGGGACGCCCTGTATGTACGTCTATATTTGTAAGTTATGAAGCTTTTGGTCACGAATAACTTTTGCTCGAGACATTTTTCTCTATCTATCAGGTTAACAGTGTAGCGTTCTCGTCTACAAAACAAATTTCTGATAGCCTCTTTGGAGTTAGAAACCTTCGTGGCCAAACGACCTCACTATTTTGTGGATAAGTAATTATTATAACACAGTTGAATTATACAAGTTTTATTAAGTCCAAAAATATAAAATAAGGATGGTAGAGGGTTTTATGATTCTGCACGATATGGTGAGGTGCGGCAGACGATAGATATTATGAATGAATTCTCGGCGTTGCTTTTGATGTTGATAGACAGGGGTAAATAATTCGATAGGGAAGAGCTGGGAGGTGTGTTTAGGGTAGAGTAGTAGTAGCTTGTTTTCGGAGCCGAAGCTGCCGACCATTTCCAGGAAGATAATTGGATCTTTAGGGTGGTTGATTCGCAGAGAAGTAGCTACCTATTCATGGAAGGAGATAGCTACGTCGAAGGTGACAATTCAGAAGCCCATTTCCGTGCAGAACAACCAAAATGATGGTTTAAATTATAACCCGACTTAAAACACGTTTCTCTTTTGTGTCGGATATTGGTAATTATTTCTAGGTGACTGCTAGGGGGCGCAGTACTTACTAATTACGGGTCGATGCCCCCGGCAAATTAAATACCACGTGCTTTAGACACGTTTATACACCGGACTCGGTGCTAAAAGCAGCCACGACCGTTCTGTATAAATGTGCCTGCGACAAGAGTGATTGTAGGTATAACGGTTGATGATGGATGTTGGTGATATAAAGAAAGGTGGCAGGTTCTGGTAAGACAGGTAAGTTAGATGTTTAGGCATTAAACGGAGGGGGATCTGGTATGTAGGTGGAAATATGGATAAGGGTGTGTATGTCTGGTCTAAATGTGATGTTGTACAAGGGGTAAAGTGAAAAAGGATGTCTATTTTTTATGAGCGTATTTATATGTGAAATTAATGGTCTAGTGATGCTGGTGCTGGTTTGTATGTTGGATATAAATAAGGGTAATAATTGAGAGGGTTTTTAGGTCTGGTCTGGTAAATACGTAAAAGTAAATACGAATAAGTGAATTGGGACGGTAGGGGTGCAAGGACAGATTAGTCTGTAGAATGGTTTCACTTTTTTTCCTATTAACTTAATTAGTCTGTCAAGTTTTCTTATGTGCGAGCCTAATCCAAATACGACAGACGTGAAATATATAGCAGTTTACTTTAGAATAATGAACAAACCAAAATTAAGGATTGTGAACAATTAATTACAATTAGCTCTCAGTCTACTTATCTTTATGTAATTACATACCATTAGTAATGAAATCTTACAGGTTCAATTAATAGTCGTGATTTATTACATTTAAAACGATAGATCTCCGTTATTCTGATTAAACATCTTTTTTCACATCATTTTCCTATCGGTAGGTATATGTGAGATAAAAATACGTTGTATGTTGTTTGCATACATTAGAAATTACAAATTTTTATTAAATCTTAGGTAGCATTTTTGCTGTAATATAATTAAATTAGAATTTGATAATAAATTACTTACGCTTCCGAAATGCACGTCTAAACTTAAATTCCTAAAAAACCCTTATTAAGCAAAAATTTCTTAGGGTGTGATAAAATTACAAAACGGTTTAAACCTAATTCCAATATTTATTTCATTAAAACATAATTTGAGTACATTGGTAGAAAAATTTTGTTTTATAACGTTTTAGAAAATATAATGTATACTTAGCATGATTAAACGCGCTTTAATTACCAAAGGTGTTATAGCAGGCGTATTTTATGGTTCAAAAACCAACATATTACACTATCAGAGCTGTCTATATTCATCAAAGCTTATGTACCCAACAGATTAGTAAGTACTTGGCCTAATTAAAAATAAACAAAACAGTTATTCCAACATACTTTTAAGGTAAAATAATAACAAAAACGTTAACGGTTCAAGCGATTTAGGGTTACACAGTCCGTATACATAATATTGAAGGTTTACAGTGTAAATGCTACATTCAGATATTGGTTATTGATAATATTGACTAAATACTGCATAATAAGTGATGGGTTAAAGTTTTATTAACTAAACTGTTTTCATTTCGTTCAGTGGCTCCAGTTACATCATATTTGACATTTCCCAATAATAAGATTGAAATGATTAAATTGGAGTAATCTATTTTGCCATCCCAATCGGTTACCGAATGAAATGTTCAAAGTCGATTATACTAGTGGGTGTCAGTATAATTATACTCTAAAAATATAAAAATGTTCAACTCATGACGCGCAATATAAAAATGCATTGATAAGCTTCACTAAGCCCATATTTATAAGTATGGCGAAAAGTGTTGTACACCGCATGAACTAATATGTTTACGTCTCTCATCTCAGAAACTAAAGTGCCATTTTACTCCCTCCGGTTTATATTCTTTTTTAGGGTCCCAAGGTATTAAAAGAAACAAAGGCGCAAGTAAAACCAGGTGTTAAACTAAAAACATAATAATATAATATAATAAATAAAGCAAGAATTAATTAAGTTTAAATGTATACTAATAAATAATAATAATAATAAGAATAATAATAATAATTTAAAACATTAAGTTTGGGAGAATAATTGCAATCTAAACAAATCACTTTTAGTAGAAAAGACACCGCATCGCCGCCATTTTGTTTTTTTGTGCCGTCATTGTCCACGCCCCCCTTCACCAGGTGGCCACGCCCATTTTAAGCCCTTTTTTTGGTTTCTTTTCCGGCGCTATTTTCAACACCTTGATGACGTATTTATGGTCCCCTACTCCGCAATTAGAACTGCTTTGGCCGTGTTAATAGCTTTTTGGCAGTCCAACCCTTGGAGGGTAGGCAACCGCAATTAATCAAACCAGTTAACCAAATTCGTTAATCAAATCAGTTAACCACACCAATTATTCAGATCAATCAATTTAACGGCGGCCATTTTTGTTTTGTGACCATTTTTTTGTTGCAGCCGTTTTTGTTTTGTCTGGCAACAGCGAAGGCAATTGAATTATGACGCATAATTAAAAGTAGTGGGTCAAATCAATCAATCAAGAAGCTGAGCTAACAACTCTTCATGACATTCAGGTAACGATTCCCCTATTCCTATGAGCGACCAATTACTTTGTAGATAAAGCTAACCGACGCTCAGAATTGGTACTCTCTCTAAACCTGAGGGCAGCGGCGTGGGAAAACAGTCGATCATCCTAAAATCAATCTCAACCAAATCAATCAAACCAATCAAAAGAAAATTCGAGTGTAAGATACTGATCTGAAACTAACCTCTGTCAACACGACTTTAGATGATATGTTGATTTGAATTCAGCTTCTGCCAAACTTATTCGACTTAATACAAAAAACAAAAACAAGATGCAAGTCTAAGATGTTGATTTGATATCAACTCCGGCCAACCTTAAAATTCAAGTCTAAGACACTGATTTGAAACTAACCTCTGTCAAAATGATATTAGATGCGGGTCTAATATGTTGATTTGAAATCAGCTTTTGCCAACCTTATTCGACTTAATACAGAAACAAAAACAAGACACAAGTCTAAGATGTTGATTTGAAATCAGCTTCTGGCAACCTTATTCGGTTTAATACAAAAACAAAAACAAAATGCAAGTCAAACATGTTGATTTGAAATCAGATTCTGCCAACTTTATTCGATTTAAAGCAAAGACAAAAACGAAGATGCAAGTCTAAGATGTGGATTTGAATGATTTCAAATCAGCATCTAAAATGTGTTTCTATATTACTTGCCGATTTAAAAATTGCGATATTATTAAAAACCTATTTATGAATTTTGTTAAGAAAAGCAAGATTTGAGATTAACATCGATTCTATGTCGTAAGACAGCTATAGCACTCCGTGTTTTATTGTACCCAATCTTCGTCATCATTACACAACCATAATAATAATAATACTTATAGAACACTGTAGATGCACGGATTAAGGTATAACAAGTGTGTGTTGATCGCGTGAAGGTTTACAGCACGTTTAAACCAGTGAATCAACATGAGATGGTGGTGATGAATCATAACATTAGAAATTTGTACACGTAATTAAATAAAGAAATATAATAAGGTGTAACCGTGTAAGGCATAAAATCAAAAACGGTCACTTACGAGTATTATTCTTGATATTCGTATTAAATAACACCTTAACATGATGACACGGGCGAGTATAACACCTGGTTTTTGTTGCTTATAGTCATGGGACATTCACTTTCTATGTTTTATTTATAAATGGACAATATAAAGTACTTAACGCCCCCCCCCCCCGCCACTAATGTAAAGTAATTATTTTCTGAATTTCCCAGTTATGTAACCACACGGCCTTTCATATAGAAAATAATCGCACTAACCAGGCTATGGTTAGTGCGATCCCCAGAGGGTAGGCCACACCCCTGGCTTTTGATTGGTACTTAGACTCTACTCACACTCCACGCTCTGATCAGGTTGTTTTTGTTATATATATATATATATATATATATATATATATATATATATATATATATATATATATATAACCAACAAAAACCAGCAGTTATACACTTCCGTGGTCATGTCTAAAGCAGCTGCTTCAGAAATAGACCAATTACTGTTACAGCTAAACAGTTTAAAATGGGATCTGGAAATTTGTGGCGTTTAAAAAAGCTTGAAAAAGATGAATCTGAATATCCGCAATACCAGACTGATCGATAGATTGAGGTAACCAATAAAATATGGTTAAGTGATCGTTTTTGGTTTTAACCCTTGCGCTTATTTTATTTACTTTTATCTCATTACCTGAACAGATTGTTAATGTAATGAAATAATTATAGATATTGATTTATCTATTCTTAATGCATCAACATGTTTTAACACTTTTAAAATCGTTAGGGGTTCGAGACTGGGGTAGAATACAAGATATTCAATCTGGACATCAATCAACAAACGACGGTGAGAGGGTGGTTGTGGAACAGGAGAAATTTAAATGTGTGCTACCCGAGCGGTAGCATAAGTTTGTCATGTGTGAGGACCATCGTATACAACAATTTAACGAGCGGTTGAAGAATAAAAATGTTTCAATGCAATCTTTAGGGGCAATAGGCAAAGCAAAAAATTTAGCATTCATTTAGAAAAACGGTTTTATTATAATTACTATCTTATGTAATGACGAGATGATTTAATAAATAAAATCATTTTTGTTTTGTGGTACTTGAGATTGATTTGATTAAGATTGATTTGATTGATGAACTGATTTGATCCACTGCTTTCAATTATGACTCAGAAGTAAATTATCTGCGATGTTGCCTGACAAAACAAAACAGAAATGGCCACCAAAACAAAATTTGCGCCGAAAGGGAAATGGCCACAAAAACAGAAAATATCCAGTAAAAGAAAAATGGCCCACAAATCAAAAATGGCCGCCGTCAAATAGATTTGATTAATTGATTGATTTGATCGAATGATTGATTTGATTGATTAATTTCAATAATTGAAATGATTAATTGTTTTGACTGATCTTGCGAGGGTTAGTTTTTTTCCTTTTTACTCCGCCAACAAAAACTATAATTAAGTACTCGCGGTTGAATATAAATAAGAGTAAAATTAAGTAATTTATTGACTCGTAATAAAGGTCAAATAGCTATAGTGTAAACGTTAGTTATTCAAAATAAATTTATTTATGTTGAGTAGAAACTAAAAAGATCTAAGAGATTGCCGTTAATTGTAAATAGCATCTTTCTTTATTTCAAAATTAAAACCTATCAAGTACTATAAATAACCGATAATATAGTAAACGTGAAACGTAATAATTTAGTTTATATTAAAAATGTATCTTGTAAATGGAAAAGTACGTTTAGTAATATCAAGTAAAGATAAGCAAACCAAAGCATTCAAAAATAGAATTTAAAATCTGATCAATATAATTAAGAGAATTTTAAATTAGCAAAATAAGTAATAGTTGACACCGTCTTTATAATATTGATTAATTCACTTCGCAGAAAATTGCATTGTTAAATCACATTTTCTGTATAAATAATTAAAGTTAAACCTGAAATACGTTCTATGAATTCCAACTACAATGAAAATAAAGTAATCTTTATACTATTGTATAAAATTTTGTACATTTAAATAAAGCGGACACCGACAGATGGGTCAAGCTACAACTAGCTTCTGGAATTGCGTGATTTTGAGTTGATATAATTAAAGCGTTAGATAGCATAAGTATTTTTTGTTAATGAAAACTGGCCGAATTTTATATCGATCGTTCTGTTATTTCACAAATAATTATTTTAGCACGATGCAAGAAATACTAATTCAGTAATTGATTTAATATCAATTAAAACAAATGGTTACGCTGTCGCCTCATCGTTAAAATTATAGAATTTTCAGCCGTTTCCCCCTTTTAAATGTCGTACTCTATATAGGTAAGTGCTTTTAACGAAAGGATTATCTTTCGTTCTCACTGCGTACGTATAGACGAAGCTGAGTTTTGTGAACTAGCATGAGGTAAAGAGTAGTTAGTAAAAATTAATTGATGTAATTCAACTTAGTAAATACTTGCTCTGTAAACGAGTATCAAAATTTAGCTAAATTTATTTCGATAAGCAGCAAGGAAATCACTTTGCTACGTACCACCGGTTTGCTTGAACCGTAATCATTGAAATTTTAATAATTGATCATTTCCATCCATCATTGGTGAAGGAATTTTGTTTTCCTAGGGAACCTGTGACCTTTGTGAAGTACCGTATCCTCCCGTCTGGACTAAGCGAGTTTTAGGTACATCTACTATCATAAGGATTCGACCCTGAATTTGATCTTCCAGTGGGAAACCCGATGCAGCCCATTTAGAAATCTGTATACGTTCAGGAGTGGCCCCAAAAACCGCCTGAACAATAGTTTATCTTTTAGTGGCACCCGAATCCGTTTTCAACCTCCTGGAAAGACAACGGACATTCGCAGCCCATCCAGGAGTGGTAATAAATATTCATAATTACCGTACCTTATAATTCTCTTTAAATAAAATATTTGCAAGCAAGGTTTAATTTTTGTGGTATATGGACCCATCAGAAACCACGGGGCATGGCCTACCCTCAGACCCTCCAATCAGAACGCTTCGACTGGGGCGATACGCAAGCGCAATATCAATCAGGGCGACTGTAGTTGCATACTCTCTAGGGCTTGGGCTGCTAAATAGGCTCCTAATACTATCAAAGGGGACCTAATTACGGCGTAAGGGCCTTAAATACGTCATCAAGGGGTTGAAAATGGCGCCGGAAAAGAAACCGACAAAAAAGGGGTGTGGGTACGTGGTGAAAGTGGGAGGTACTACACCCACTCCTCCCGCCACTATTTATTATGACTCATAAGTAAAAACAAAATGCGGGCGCTAGTGCCCTCATTCTACTACTATTTTTATTTACTTTATTATGTTGAAAAATAGTAGAACGTTTACAATTTTAACAATGCGCCGCAGTTCGTTTTGTAAAAACATGTTCATTAATAATTCTGTTTATATATCGCCTAACTTTTCTACTACTTATGCGTAAACGAATAAGTAATACAGGTATATTTTTCATGTATTCAATTACCATAATTATTTTTAAACGCCCTATTAGACTTCAAACTCCCCATCAATAACACATTCAGTAGACCCTTGATGTACACAGCATTAGATTAACAGTGTAGATAGATCGAACAAGTGTGGGCAGTTAATCACATCTTTTGGAGTTCATTTTGAGAGCACACCTCGCGTCTATTGCTCCAAGTTACCGTAGTGTAACAGCATCTCCAAATTCAATTGATTAACCTTATGACAGAAGCATGACCACATTAATTTCATTACTTTCCTAAGTTTATGTCCTTTAGTCATAACAAATGTGAATAATCAGATATTTTTATTACTTTTTACTGGTATTTATAGGCATTTTCAATATAACATTAGTTGACACCAAACAATATTTGAGAACTTACCGGGTGACCGATACACCTCCTAGCCAACCTGTCTTAAGAATGAACTCTATTTACTGTATATACTCTATATACACACGTGTGTGCTTGTGACCACGTGCACACACGCGTACACGCACACATGCATGCACATACAACCACAAGCACAAGCATAAGCACAAGCACAAGCACAAGCACAAGCGCAAGCGCAAGCACAAGCACAAGCACAAGCACAAGCACAAGCACAAGCACAAGCACAAGCACAAGCACAAGCACAAGCACAAGCACAAGCACAAGCACAAGCACAAGCACAAGCACAAGCACAAGCACAAGCACAAGCACAAGCACAAGCACAAGCACAAGCACAAGCACAAGCACAAGCACAAGCACAAGCACAAGCACAAGCACAAGCACAAGCACAAGCACAAGCACAAGCACAAGCACAAGCACAAGCACAAGCACAAGCACAAGCACAAGCACAGCACAAGCACAAGCACACAGCACAGCACCAGCACAAGCACAAGCACAAGCACAAGCACAAGCACAAGCACAAGCACAAGCACAAGCACAAGCACAAGCACAAGCACAAGCACAAGCACAAGCACAAGCACAAGCACAAGCACAAGCACAAGCGCAAGCGCAAGCACAAGCGCAAGTACAAGGACAAACACAATCACCAGCACAAGCATAAGTACAAGCACAAGCACGTATGACCTAAAATTCACTTATGGGTAATTACTATAGCCCTTACGCTTTTAATGCATATATACATATATATATATATATATATATATATATATATATATATATATATATATATATACAGGAAAGAACAGCGACGATAATAGACATTCCAAAGAATAAACCCGCTCAGTCAATTTTACACCTTTGCAAACCACTTGTAGGATCGAACCAGAATATCACAGCCCGCAATCGGTTTACTTCATTGGAGTTAGTAGAAGAAAAAGATCTCTAACGTATGTAGGCACTATGAAGCCAAAGAAATCTATTTTTTCTACAGGGTTCAAGGCAAATAAATCCAGAGTAGTAGGATCAGCACTTCATGATAAATCCCGATAAAAATAAACCAGAAATTATCTGGATTTATAATAAAACAAAAAGTGGTGTAGATCTTCTCGGTACGAAAAGTGACTTATATTTATCTAACAAAGGACGGAGGAGATATGAAGGTAGGTAATATTTGCACTCTCGTAAACGTAAATTGTGTCAACAGTTTCATGCTACACTTGGAAATCGTACAATGAAAGTATTTTATCGAAAGTTTGGTCGCCTAGCAGTTCTAAATCTTCCCAAAGATATTAAGTCACTAACAAGTGAAATCATTCCTGAAGAACTAGAAAATCCGACCGAAGGAGTTCCATTCGACAAATTTCAGAAACGCAAGACCTCTTGTAGCGCCTTCCTGGTAAAGGGAGAAAAACTTCACAAAATGCATAAAATGTAGCAATCCCATCTTCTCGGTGTGCAGCAGAAAATTATGCCGGATGTTTCTTATTATGTGCTACAGACCTCAATATGATAGCAGAATACTAAAACAGCTATATAATATTTTGGAATTATTCACCGTTTCAGACGGTAAAGTGTCACTCAGGAAACACAGGTTTTTCCCTGCCTTCCTAAATCTTGGCATCGAATTGAAGTTCTCAAATGCGTTTATCCGCAAAACCGAATCAATTCTCGATAAATATGTTGAAATGTACAATCTAGATCTAACTAAATATAATGCTCCCTTAGAACATCTAAAGGATAGATTTGTCTCTCCGTATAATTTGTCTTAATCCTTTATTTTGGATACACACCATTACAATTTTTGAGGAGAGAATAAATATTGTCTGTAGGCAGTCTGGTTCACCACAAGCAACATTCGCTATCCAACGTTCCGTGGGTTAGGCGGGACCACGTCGGTATAACCGTACGGTATGTAGCACGCAATAGTCAACCTGAAGGATCAGTATGTCGAACGTATTTAGGTTAAAGATCTGAAGCTGTATAACACTGATTAAAAATTGAACTATATATTTAACTAAATAGTAAATAATTGAACGTTCAAAGCGCGAGTATGTGTAAAAACGGTACTTCCGTAGAACAACCTTGTATGCGATCTAAGTAATCCGCCAACGTAGTAGTAGGGGCATAGACATTTTTATAGTGATTTACTGGTGTAATTTTAATCATCACAGTTTGGTGGTACAACGTTGTTTGTGCCGCCTCAGCTTATAGTTTCCCGCGAGTTAATTTTGTTTACATAATTTTCGTGGTGTGTAGTTTGCGTTATAAGCAGAAATTGATGCTTCTTTGACACATTCAGCTATAACACAGTTAAGTAGAGGAAAAAGACGAAAGATGCATATTGACAATTGGAAGCAGAATGTTAGAAAATGTTGCAAAGACAGTGGTGACACTTCGTCTAGAAATGTCCCTAAAGAAGCTTTAAGACGCCCAGATGAAGTAAGTTCATTTAACGCATGTGTACTATGTATGGTTATGTAACAAGATTTTAATATTTAGAGACGCATCTGCAAGTGTTCTCAGTCACGAAATGGGTGATCTGCGGAATTATTGGTGAATAGACACCAAACGTTGTTCCCAAAGTTCAGGGCGCTAAGTTATGATTGTGAATCACCATACCTGGCACAAGTTATTTCCGTTTAAGAGTCAAAGAGACGTAGGGTTGAATAGGCAATATCCCGCCGCCAAGCTACTGCAAAATACACAATCGATAATGTACGGGTATGCAAATCAACGCTATGTTACATATTCTCAATCACCCAGGGACGAGTTCAGTACCTTGTGGATAAAATAAAATCTGATGGAGATGTAACTTACAAACGTGGAAAGCATATAAACCGCCCAAAAAAACTGAAGGTAGCAGATACAGAGAGAATATGTGAACATATTCATCCATTTCCACAGCAGGAAAATCATTGCAGCACATATTCATCCTCAAAGAATTGCCTTTCAGCTGATTTAAGCATCTCAATGGTGTATAGACCTTTTTGGAAAAATACCCATAGTCATGTCGCATTAAGGACGTATCACGACGTATTTGCAAGTAAATTTAACTTGCGAATTGGACTTCCTAGATCAGATACCAGCTAGTACTGTGACAAACTGTTCAATAAACTTATCTCAACGGACGATGAAGGCGACAGAAACCACATCGAAATTGAGAGTAAAATCCATCATATGCGAGCAGAAGCGAACTACCAAAAATTGAGAGAATAAACCGAAATGGCTAAGGTAAATCCTAATTATCTGGTTCTATGCAGTGATTTTCAGCAAGTACTATTTTGCCCAAATCTAACACATTCATCGATATTCTATCCGAGCCAATTTTCTACCTATAAACACTGTGTTCATAACATGGGAAATGGTGTAACTGCAATGATTACAAAAGGAAGTTGTTTTTTTTTAGGTTGAATAGTCTAAACAGCAGTATCAACAATCTTATTTAATTCTACATATCTTTTTTGAGAGCGTCTTCAAAGATGAGCTACAAAGTTAATCAAACGTAAAGTTCATAACCTAAACCAAATGTTAATAAATACTTACAATTATAAGATTTTGTGACTGAAGGACACGTTTACATAGTTAATATACTAAAATAATGAGTGATATCATCTTAGATTAAGACTACAATGTAAATTTAGAAATGATTGTAGAATAAATTAAGATTGTTTATACTGCTGTTGATGAAGTAATGGCTTATCGAGGCTCTATTGCGATCGCATCCGCATTACCACTTTATTTCACCCAAAATTTCTACCGTCTTGGTCAAGGATAGGAAAGAAAGCTTGTTGTTTGGTACGACAAATCTGTGGGAAAAAATAACCACCAAAATATATTAACTTATGTCTAAGTCTTAAGAGCATTGCCTAGAAATACGTACCGCATTTAATTCTTGTTTCAATTGATTAATAAAAATTAGTTCTTCAATTTGCATTTTATTTTATTTTTAATCACAAAACAACATTGTAACCGCTTTGGTTTCGTAAAACAAAGTTGTAACCGACGTAGATATACAATGTTGTTTGACTGAAATGAGGAAAAATGAGCTCATAAATAACATTTCTGTATATCGTGAAGTCTGCAATGACTACCATACAGTTAAGTTCTTTTGTATTAGCCATATTTGGTATATATTTACCTAATTTTATAAAAGAATTGATTCTTATTTGTTTTTTTTTTGTTCTTTATTTCTTAACACAACAATTTTTAGCGTTTACAACGTTGCTCCAGCATAATGTTCAATTCACTATGTTGAAAGTTATTTTGCCTCAGATGCGCGATTCTGAGCTTACGTGGCAAGCGGTAAGTCATGCCATTTAAACCTTCCCTTTATACCACCGACATTTTATGTTCCACAACTGTAAATAATTATTTAGTCCGATAATTAACTTAAGTTTTTTGGTACACAACCGCCCAATAGAAGGTTTCTAAGACCGCAGATTAATTGAGAAATAGCCGCTGATCGTCAAAAATTTACAGAACGTCATAATACAAATGTAAGTTAATTGGGTTTAAAAAACCGCTTAACCTTTAACTAGGCGCTGTAGTGTAAAAAATACAGTGTTCTATTTTTAGCCGCGCATTTTTGACAGAGCCAATTGTGTCCCTTCCCATTCGATGTATCCTCGAAGCTGACTTCGATTTCATGCTTAGTCAGCCGTGAGCCACCAAGATAGCTTTATATTGTGTATTATTCATTAGTTTTACCAACAGTGTACTATTTACACCGTAGCAAATATGTAAGCATCTTTTGTTCTGTTTTTTTCAGTTAACATAAACATTTCCTATAGTTTTATTTCTAACCTTTTCCGTTTTAGGGATAAAATTAGAGTAAAAATCTAAAAAAATTAACAAAAGCAGAATTAGATAAATTTCGTGCTGTGATCTTCCTACAGCAAGACGAACCAGATGCCTGAGGTTCTCATGAAGATGGATTGACAGATGCTGATGTTTCCATTTGAACACAATATGTACTCGGAGCACGAAGCGGACGAATTGCCGGATGAAGGAAGACAACGATAAGGTGCATACTACTGGAGAATTCCTTGAAGGGCCTGCTCTGATTGGCAAAGATCAAAAGTAACCCATAACAAACAAATTTACAAAATATGCAAAGAAAAACGTGACCAATATACTCTCGCGCTGTTTGGAAAGACCTGGTCGAAGCCAAACCTGAAAATATATTTCTACAATTTATTACACTAGGCATGGTGGATGACATAGTGACAAATACGAATATATATATATATATATATATATATATATATATATATATATATATATATTGAGATGATATTTACAATGATAAATATCATGGTAATATAGAAATAAGCTCAGAATAAAAGGTACATTGTCATTGCGAAGGAATAGATTAAACATATATGCATACCGCAAATTGCATAAGTTAAACTTGACATAAAACTAAGTACATGTGTAATTATACGGCATGATGTTAGCTATTTAATTCAAGTTTCACATGTATTACATTTTAATCATGGCTGTACAACAGAATTATTTATGCTAGTAGTTTTGGATCATCTTCGGAAATGTTAGAATATGTATTTGCTTCAATAAAATTCATGTTATCCATTTGAATAAGGAAATCCTATTTTGGTAGCATAATGTGCTTCTTTTCTGTAAGTAAAGGAAGATAATTTGTATCAGTTAATGTACGTGAAGTAAAGTGTATGTTAAATTGTAAAATAAAAGACGAAATTAGAAGAGATTCATAGAACTTACAAGTGTAAAATGTGAAATTAAACAATTATTATGAAAATAACTTATATGTCAAGTACGAACATAGAGGTTGAGATGGAAGTTTTCAAACTAAACTATAATTGTGTTAGAGACTGATGTATGCTTATGTTTTTTGGGTCATAGAATCCATTTCTGTTTATAGTTTTCCTGTAGAAAGTAAGATAAGTTAGATATAAGTAAATTTGTGTATGTGAAATTTAAATGAATTAAGTATTTTAAAAGTAAATAGGGCATATGAGGTATCGGTGGAAAGGTAATTTTGTGTAGATTTTAAAAATAATCATGTTTTGAGATATGTTCTCATATAAAAATGTTGTGTAAAAGTATAATTTGCAAATTTCAGAAATATGATGATCCAATCAGAATTAAGGTCAGTTATGTTTGTATAGAAAAATTGTTCCAATCAAATTGGTTGTTAGGCAAAGAAGTGATATGATTTTGTTATATTCTTCAAGCAGTCTCCATCAATTCTTCAAGCTGAAAGCATGTTACTCGATGTGTACTTGGGTTCAGATTTAAGATTGACCTGTGTTTCGTATAACCTAAAATAATTCAGATACCAAAACAATTGAAATTTTTGAAATACATAATGAGTAAGGTTAACGTGAATTATTTGTACGAGTGATGTGTTATCGTTAAACAATCGAAGTTAAATCATGTTTGAATTTTTTTTTTAATATAAAATTATTTTAACAAAGTTAACATAGTGTTATTATTTGAATAGAAATAAAATTTAAAAAATCTCGATCAAATAAAATGTGTATGCAGATAAATTATTGTATTTAATTACACAATAACTTTAAATCAAATAATTATATTTAATTGTATAATAAACTAAAATTAGAAGTGTTTACGAAAAGTTTAGTAAATATTTCCAAGAAATATTTAAACATCATACCTGTATAAGCTTATGCTGTATATCAACCACCGCTAGATCAGTATACTTCGTGGGATTCAAATTACATCTGATTTGGATAATGGAACTTCAATAAAGGAAAATGGAACAGCTGAATGAAGATAAATATTTATGTAAGTTCATGAATCTTATACTAATATTCGAGGTTATGTTGATGATTATTACTTATCACCTATGTGTACATATGTAAAGGATTCAAGTAAATTATATACCAGTCTGCAAATAGTACAACCATTCGTTGATTTTATATTGATCCAACATTATATTAAAAAACAAAGTATACTTCCTGAAGTAAGTTCTTCATTGTTTAGCCATGATGCAATGTGCGCACAAATTCAACTCGGTAATAACCGCATGCGTGCAAGGTGTTTAATACTTTTAATACTGTACTAATCTTGAACTGTATCCCCTGGTATGCTAGTCGAGGCAATTTTATTAAATAACGAATATAAGCAAAGTATAAATTATATCAATAATCCATGGAACCCAAACGTGGATCAAAGATGATAAATATTAATCATTCTAACATAGATTAATGATGCCGCAACGGGGGGAAATAGTAATTAAATATATCACAATATACAAAAATATTAAATATGAAAATAACAAAAATTACATTCATATATATATATATATATATATATATATATATATATATGAAATGTAATAGCCAGAGCTTGTATAAGTTCAAAGAGATTTCTATTTTTGCTTCGTGTAATTCGTTTTGACAATGTCAATACGAGGAAAGCAAGAATAAGAATGAATAAACTTGCCCCAATTCAAACCCTCCTAGGTGAGTTTGTAGCTACTACAAACATTATTATGAAGTATCGGAATTTATGGACATAGATGAAATGCCTATACCATTGCGTAAACGGTGCAGTTTTATTCAATATTTACCTAGCAAGCCAGGCAAGTACAGGCTGAGAGTGTATGCATTGTGTGACTCGAAAACATTTTATGTTAGTAACTTGGAACTCTACTGTGGAAGACAACATCATCAAGGGCCATATAATCTGCCCAATACACTATATAAAGTAGTATCATGATTAATCGATCCATACAGAGGAAAAAATAGTATTAAACAATATTGTGTTTGCGTTTATTTTTTTTACGTATGATATTAAAATCCGGAATCGACTATGACTAATGGCATGAATTATGGCTGCTCTTAACATTCCAAAAAGAAATTAATCATATAAATAAAATAACACGTTTGATTTAATAATTTTCAGAAATCAAACTTAGGATGAATTTATAACTCTAACCTTAGATTTATTGTGTTACGTACACGAAACTGTAATTATACTGGAACGCACGCTCCCTCCGTCAGCTCGATCCGAGAGAGAGGGATGCAAGGGACATATCTGTCCTACTCTCGAGCGTACGTGCATGAGTAGAACAGTCGATTGTCATGTCACAACGTTTGGAATGGACTTGATATGTTTTGAATACCTTAATAATGAATTTTTCAATGATAATTTGTTTGTAACATACGCATTTACAAATGTCCATTGAACTCATTTTACTTGCTGTTCTACTGTCATTTTACAAAAATAATGAACTATAAAAATAATTTCAAGGTATAATCAGTGTTATACGTTAAACTTCGGATTTTTATTAACCATAAAAGTTGTAAAGTACATTTTATAAATTAAACGTAGCTACACGTGTTCGTATAATACATGCTACATTATCGGTAAGTACAAAAATTGTAATCAATTTGGAAAGATGTATAAAAAATATAATCTTAAAAAACAAACGAGATGACAACACTATTTAAGTCGGTGTATAAATGCAACAAACAATAAGTAGTATAGTAAAAATCAATAATTAATAAGTAAATGGAAATTGCCGATTTGAAGTTACATTTTGGTTAGTTTGTTTTGGAATGACGTGCTTTGACTCTGGCTGCTCTCTGGTGCAACGCATGCGCAAAGCGTTACGAAAAGGACAAGAGTGACCCTTGGGCGCTATCTCTCTCGCCTCGCGGTTTTTCTATGACGGAGACCGCCAATGCGTGTTCCAGTATAAGTACAGTTCAGTGGTTAAATATGTAGAAATTTCTTTTAATGTTTCCTTTCAACCTGTTCAGTAGTTTCTAAGATTTGTTGCAGAGAAGGGTGCCACGAAAATGTGAACTGATAGCCATCTGCACTGTTTTTTACTTAAAAAAGTCTTCAGTAAGTAGTTCTTACAATTAAGCAGTTCTTACATACAGTGTACGTTGCACCAACAACATTTGATAAATCCTTATCTAATAATTGCTTAAGATTTAGTCTGTATAGCAAAAATGTAATAATTTAGTGAATTTTGTTTCATTTGTAGTAAGATTTTGTTTTTATTTCAACAGAACCTCACTTAGACTAGTTATGTCAAGGTAAACGTGCTCTCTGTATGTTATTTTTGGAAAGTATCCTTAGTGCATTAAAAAATGGAGAACGATTGTTGGGTATTTTTTTACAATACTTACATTGACTACATTGGTTTAACGATATTTAATTTTTTAGGACTCGTATCAAAAACATAAGAGTAGGATACCGAATTTTACTGGAAACGAGAAACAGTTACTGTTTAGCATTATTCACAAAGACACAATGAGGAACAAGAATACTGATGGCGATACCAACGAAAATAAAGGGAAGACTTGAGACGGAGTTATTGCATAGTTTAAAACTAGTTGTCCAGAACGTCATCGGTCTTTGCAGTCCTTAAAAAGCTGTATTACAATAAAAAAAAGAGATACGGAAGTCAGTTGCAGAAGAAACAAATGAACGATATTTAACAGGTGTGGTGTTATTTTATTATTTCTTCCCAATTGTCAATAGATGAAAGATTTGTTAATTGAAGTACACTTTATTTTAGCTGGGGGTGTTCTCAAACCATGGCGTGATAAGGATTATGAATGTAAAAATAACATACGGTTTTAATAATGAGTATGATTCCGATTTTATTAATTTGGTAAAGAAAAAAAAACACAAGCTACATTACTCATATGATTATACTTACTGTCGTCATGAAATAGTTTCAAGAAATCTGAATTTACAGGACGAGGTATTGCATGTAAATCGAACAGCAAGAAATCCTGTAAAATATCAAACGTTGTCTCCTGCTATTGTGGAAGTCATTCAAGAAGATGACTGTAATCTTTCCTCGGATTTTCCAAATGAGGTATATTTTGTTTATGTATGTATAAAATTGTTTTGCCTATTTCAAACAGATCGAAGTAGATGTGGAGAATCTTTGTACACGTTCCACCTCCAGTAAACAAAATGTGCAATATCACCAACCTTCTAAAAAGATAACATGTTACCGTTAAATTGTTTTAGTAAAAATTTAGTTCAAGTAGAAGACGTCCTGCAACGGTTGTGAGGGCACTAACATTATCTGCAGTTGGTGAATTAATATATAACAAATTAGTCGACTATAGGTTAGCTATTGCAGAAGCAGAGATGAAGTGGTGATCCGAACAGCATGCTCTGCAGCCAGCGCGAATTAATGCTACTAGATATAGAAATAAAAAAGGAAACTTGACAAAATTAACAATAAATTAAATTATTATATTTAATCATGGGTATTATCCTTACTATATATTTTTCACTGTACTTCAACATATTAAATTTTATAAATTAGATAAATAAGTGTTAATTAAATCATTCATTAGCCTTACAATATTGCCACCATTTGCTACAGGTATTTCAGGAATGTTGCCATTAGCAATTAGTTGTTGTAACTCGTCATCGTGAATATCATCTGATAAAGGTGATGGCTGCACGTCATTCATGGAACGTTCAATATTTGGTAGAACCGCTGTAGCTACAATTACTGCAAAAACTGAGTGCAGTTTCAGTCTTATACGATATGCCAATACAAGGTAACGGCGTTTCCAAATACCAAACAGTCGCACAACGATGTCCCTTGTTCTTATGTGTGCATCGTTATACAATTGTTAAGCTCTGGTACGTGGGTTTGCCAATGGTGCTAAAGACAAGGGACAACCACTAGCACCTATTTAATAATTATAGTGACTTAAGGTAGGTTTAATGCATTAAAATGTTATACCTAGATTTACGCTGTTTGGACAGTCTCCATTTTCCATTCTATCCCTTATGTGACTACTATTGAATATTGTAAAGTCATTCGCAGAACCTGTCCACCTACAAACAACGTCCATAATTTCTAAATTATATACTACCCTTGGAAATGCAGAAATGAAAAAAAAACTCCTTTTCAGGCATTTCAATATATTGTGGTCGTACTTGCAATAGCTTCAGACACTCGTGATGTAATTTTTGACGCAGTTGATGTGTGTATTCCTGCAAAATCGGCAACAGCTGTTAAATGTCGAGACGATGCATAAAAACGCAAAGTGACTAACTGGTTCATAGAGGAAACAATGTTGTTGCTGTAAGGATCAATTGTTTTATTCTGTATCCTTCTATTTAAAAAACTTACATGTTATTTGGAAATTCTAACTCTTCTTCTATAAAAATCAGCACCCTTAGACACGTCCGTTTTGTCAAACGAGATTGTTTCGTCCATGGAATGGAAATAATGAGATCTGGTGTAAAGAATCCTAGGAAATCGTCTTCCAATATATCATGTATTTCATCCATTCTTAGTTTCGGATAGCTATTATCGTGTAAAATCGTAAATTTAATAACAAACGCTAACGATACAAAACGAAGTTCTGTATGTTAGGTTATGGCTTATTATTCGTCATAAATGAATACACATGCGTGACCAATTTCTTAACGCAAAGTATAACTGAAGCTTCCGTATTTCATGACTGAAATTTAAGAAACTCTGCGGTTGCCTAAGAAATGCTTAGACCTCGGTGCATGGAAAAATGCGAACTTAGGTATAGGTTAAGAATAAATAAGGCTTAACTATCTCGGTGCAAATGGGCGTGACTATTTCGTATTCCTGATCGTGCCAAAAACCCAAAAGAGACTATCTCAACTTCTAAAGGTTTCACGATCACTAGCTTAAAACGTGTATACGTGGAAATTTTAAATTGTAAAATTTACAAAAGGGGCACAAAGAAGTTTCGTCTTCATTATTAGGGTTAATGTACTTTCATAATAAGGTGTTATTTCATCCATAAAGAAAATAAATTATAGAAAACCATATAATACACTGCCCCTGCACGTATTAACAGCTTATCACCATATATATTTGATATTAATAGAACATTAATATTGACATCCTAATATGCAAATAAACATATTTCAGTGTTAGAAATGTTTTCAAACTTTGTTCCGTGTTCTGTAGAGCTGCAGTGGTATATACCAGATGTTTGTTTATAGAATAACTGCATTAGTTGAGTGTGTATCTAACATTTAACTACCAGTTTTATGTTGATGTAGTTACATTACGTATACTTCAACCCATATATTTCGCAACTCATAAAAGATGGATATCTAAAATTATGTGGTGAATACATTGCAAATTGTAATAGTTTACCTTGTTTATCACCCTGCAACATGTTGAGGTTAATAGTAATCGTACACATGCTGAGTTTATGACGAACCGTAAAACGGTATATAAAATAAGAATTTATGCTTAAAAATTATTGAAATTTTATGTTTTACTAGAAAAAGCATAAATCTCCATTTTTTTTTTCATATTTATCGAATTTAAATGTAAATAAAATTTAAATTGCAGTGATAATAATGCTTAATTTTAAGGTTTACCGAAATGCAGAGTGAGTATTTTATAATCCTATTGTCCTTTGTTGATTAGGTTCCGCTTTTTAAATTTTGTTTCAAAAACAAAAACAGTTAAACTTAAATAACATAGTTTCAACTTTTATGACATACATTACAAAACTTTATAGTTATCACCAATCATTCATTAGCTTATATGCTTAATCATTACTAGAAGAGAAAAGCTCCTTATTTTACAAAAGTTGATATGTTCATTTTTTATAATTTTTTGTCCAAAATTTGTTGAATATTTAAAAATAGATTTTGTCAACTTATTTATTATGTTATTTTTCTTGATGCTAAAGTCTTATTTATGAAGATTTGTTCAATTATTGTATTACTCAATCTGGACATGTGCATGACAATACTCACGCTCCACTTGTTTGCTGCATATCAATGAATACCATTACATACTTTTCTTTTTGCCCATTAGCTTAAATAAGGCGTCAATGTTGACTCTATGAAACTGTTTTATTGACGTTTACGATGTCTTAAAGGAAGATGACAACGCCATCAATCTGACATTTAGTATTATTATTTACTACTGGTGAAGTTGCGAACATTAATATTCTATAATCTGCCCAGAAACGAAGCGAAGGAATAAATCAGCATATTTGGCAGATTCCGGTGGCGTCGGGTTGTTTTATGATAAAAAAAATAAAACTGAAGTAATATTGATTAGATATGTCATAATGAAATTAATTAATACTAATCAAAAGATGGGAAGGAACGAAGACATTTATTTGTAATATAATTGTTGTGCTTTCAGATTAAAAGAATTTTGTGGTTGATTAGGTAATAGTCATTTGTTTGTATGCAAACCACATGTACACGCCTATGATCTTTACTTTAGAGCTCAACAACAGGTACGTCCCATTGTTAACGGATTAGCAGCTATTGATAAATAACTTACGTTGTAACGCTATAGTATGGAAGCGGTATATCCTAAAACTAGTTTAAGAAATCTGTTAAGTACTTAATACAAAATAGTGTACTGCATATATGTAAAATAAATGAACTATTTTAATTTATTCCTTCGCTTCCTTTCTGGACAGACTGTAGTGTGTAAAAAACTCTAATCGCAATTTTAGAGGGCAGACGTCCGCTTAAAACAATTTGTATTAGAAAGTAATAACCTGGACATGACAATTAAAGTTAAAGAATTGAAATAAATACAGTTTAAAAATGCCCGAAGCAAAAAAACGGTACCTATAGTTTATTATAGGTTCTACTCTAGCAAAGTACAGGTCGGAGGTTCAAATCCCACTCGAGCTAAACTTTTTATGTATTTAATAAAATTGATAATAACTTTTAATGTACCTATAGTGTTTTTCATATAAGTTCCGTTGTACGTCATAAATTTATTTAACTAGATTCAACAAATTATCCACACAGTTATTTCGGGCGGTCAAGGTCGAAACAGATAGACCCCGTTGCTGACCACTGTGCAAGGGATGAATGGCGAGTAGGTACGTGGAATGTTAGAGGTATGCATAGCAAAGAATTCGCAATTGCGAATATAATATACGAAAGGCAGCTTGATATTCTGTGTGTATTTTCTATGCGTTGGGGCGATCGTACGTGAAAGAGCGGAACGATGTGTGAAGCAGTAAGAATTGGTATCTCTCCGGGTAATGTGGGTTAGAATGAAAGTGGAGCTTCGAAGAATTTTTCTTATCGCATGCTATGCACCAGTGAATGGAGAAAGAGACCAAGAGTGTGATAACTTCTGGAACGATGTAGAGGACGTGTTGAACGTATGTAAGTCAAAAGAAAGAGTGATGATAGTGGGAGATCTGAACGCATGGTTGGATATACAGAGAGAACACACTAAACGCGTGCTAGGAAATTTCGGAGACAAAAAGAGTCAACGAGAATGGTGAGAATCCTGGTTTTATCTAATACGTGGTTTAAACATAACAATGTGCATATGTATACATGACAAAGAGGTGAATCTAAAATATGATAGTGTATGATGAACGACTTAGAAACCTAGTGATAGACACAAAAGTAATGTGCGGATCGGAGTGTTTATCGGACCACTTTTTGGTTAAATCGAGAGTGTGTTTAGGGTAAATGTGGACTTGGAGAAGGAAAGAAAACGTATTGCGAACGTCTAGAATTAGGGTAGACATACCAGTAGATAATGGTGCGAGAATGAAGTACGAAAATGCTGTGAGTAAAGATTTCAATGTGAATGAATCAGTTTGGAACGAACAAATAAAAGACACTAATGTTGAAAGTGAATTGATAAGCTTCCAAAACTGTGTTTTCAATTCTGACGTGCGGATATGTGGAAGAGCGATTGTAGGTAGACAGAAAATATGTGCTTGATGGAATGAATCGGTAAAAAAGGCAGTATGTAAGAAAAAGATGTGTACATGACAATGATTGCTGCAAAAAGTGAGACTCAGAAAAAGCGATTGAATGAGGTGTACAGAATAAGAAACAAAGAAGCGAAGGAGGCAGAGAATAAGTAAAGACGAAGTGATGGGTGTCAAAGGAGAGAAAATGCAGAATGATTTTGAGGGAAACAAACAAAATCTTCTGGAAATGGGCCAAAAATACAAAACGTGACCCAAAACAGAACGTTGCAGGAGTCATGAACAAGAACAACGAAATAGTATGGGACGATTGTGAAGGGAGGAAATGCTGGCAAGGATATTTCGGAAAGCTGTACAGTAGTGAGGAAAGTAAGACTGAAGGGTTAAATAAGGATAATGTAGAAGGACTGGTGAATGAAACGGAGAAGGATATTGGGATAAATGAGGTAGAGAAAACGGTAGGAAGGTTGAAAAACGGTAAAGCAGCAGGCGTAGATGGAATCACTGGTGAAACGCTAAAGTATGGAGGTGGAAAGCTTATACTAAGATTGTATAAATTATTCCATGTATGCCTTAAGTGTGGAAAACTGCCGAGAGATTGGAAGAGCACGATCATTGTACCACGCTTTAAGGATAATGAGAACAACAGCGACTGCAACAACTACAGAGGAATAAGTTTGCACAGTGAACCTGGTAAAGTATTTGGAAAAATATGGATTTATAGAGTACGAGAAACTACTCAAACTAAGATTTGGGATGTGCAGGGTGGCTTCGTGCCAGGGAGAGGATGTGTTGATCAGATGGTTGCTCTATAGCAGGTGATCAAAAAGTTTTTAAGTGTAAAAAGGGAGCTGTCTGTACTGTGCTTTTGTAGATCTGGAAAAAGTATAGTGAATAGGGAGAAGCTCTGGGAAATATTAAATGAGCATTGGGTAAATAAAGGTCTAATAAACGGAATAAGGGCAGTATACAACGGTAGCCGGGAGTATGTTAGGGTAAGAGGTGTGAGTGAATACTTTAATATTAAGGAAGGAGTGTGACAGGGCCGTATGATGTCACCATGGTTGTTCAATGCATACATGGACACATGTGTTAGGCAAGCATGTACCGACACACACGTTGTAATAGTTGTTGACGTAAATTTTCTGGTGTATGCATATAACACTGTCTTATTAAGTGACAGTGCAGATGAGCTACGAACTAGTCTGAGGAAGTTTGATACAGTCTGTGAGAGCATAGACCTAAAAGTAAACGTGAACAAAACGAAGATTGTGGTGTTCAATCGTGAAGGTGGAAAAGAGAGCAGAGTATTTACTCTGCAAGATTAAATTGTGGAACAAGTAGACGAGTTGGTATATCTGAGTAGAATATTTACTTCAGATGGTACAATGGATGGCAAGATTGGACGAAGGGTCAATGTTGGAAGGAAAGTGATTGGAAGTATGTGGACGATAATGGGAAACGAAACCATGAGCCTAGCTACGAAATGAGCAATCTACAATGGCATGTTTTGTCCCCTCAGTACTGCATGGAAATGAGACATGGGTATGTCAAAAAAAGCACGAAAGAAAAATAAATGCCGTAGGTATAAGGTTCCTGAGAAGCGCATGTGGTAAAACGAGAAGGGATAAGATAAAGAATGCATGCAATAATGATAGAGTGTGGCGAGGAGAAGACTATGAATGATAGATATAAAATATACAAAATATAAAATATAGTACATTACCTTGGTTTAGTCACATTGAGAGCATGAAAATGGCAACATTAATGTGTGTGAGGTTAGAGGTAAGGCCGGGCCTGGTAGGCCGCGTAAAACTTGGCTGGATGTAGTAGAATGTAGGATAAAAGAAAGAAAGATAAGCAGTTTTAACAACAAAAAGACATGTTAGAGACAATGTATGAATCTTGCGGAAGTTTAGGAGGTACAGACATAGGAAAGCATAGAGAAATATTGTGGATGAAAAATAAATAGGAGGCAGGGATTGTTTTGCCTACCCCGCAAGGGATTGGAATATAGTTTATTGTGCAGTTTAGTCATTTTTATTTGGTGGTGAAGTTGTTTTAATCGAGCATCTCTGTTTTTTATTGGTTCAATAAAGGAATGCATTTTATTCCGACGTCAACGTTTGTTTTATACTCATCTCTATTACCCACAACAGATATACAGTGTGTTTCTTAAGAACATGTTAATATCTAATTAGGTTATTCTTGGGTCCATTCTGAGAACAAAACTTCATATGAGCATATGTCCTAAATGTCTCAACTTTTGAACTACAGGGTGCTAAAGTATTAAGAAAAAATTCTTTCTTTTATGATAACTTTGGTATGACCATATGCTTCTAAAGACATTTTCTGCTGCACAACATAATTTTTGTTCTTGACAGTGGCATTCGTGCGGGATTTGCACTAAATCATTTTAAAGAGAAAAGTGATACAGCACTGCTTTCTCTTAAAATACTTGCGGCTAAATCTCGACATATGCGGACTAATCACGCGTTTTCTTGTTTGAGAACTTCGTAGTTAGTTATAAAAATCTAAAATCTACAGAATAATAGGAAACAAAGACATAAACAAAACTACTGTAACCTAACAGAATTAGATTAGATATACAAAACTACAGTAACGTAACAAAATTAGGTTAGATAAACAAAACTACTGTAACCTAACAGAAAAAAAATTGCATGCGCCGGGAATCGAACCTGCATCAACCGCGTCACAGGCGAGCAATAATACCACTAGTCCAACCGTGCTTTTCCAGTTTGACGTTAAAACTATTATTTAAACCTTTTAAAACTATACATTCAAAGCTATTTCCCATTGGTCCGCACATATCGACAATTAGCCGCGAGTCTTAAACTAAAGGTTATTTTTAAAAATCTCATTCCTTTATGAGCAAATTTGGTCTCCTAGCATCACTTACAAGAAAAAACAATTTATGTAACTTGAAACAATAATTTATTTAAGAAAATAATTTTTAAACGGTACAATTATGTAATTATGCCCATTTAACCTCTCATGAAGAAAATAGCGTCCAATTAAATAATCACCATATATTCCAGCCCACACGTTAACGTAAAACTGATTCTGATTTTCTTCGGCCCAAAAATGATTATTGTGAAAGTTTTGGGTGGCGTTTCTGGAAAAATTGGCTTCATCGTGAATGAAATAATGGATTTTCGTACACTTTTTGAAGAAACCACTAGCAAAAGTTCGTCCATAAAGGAAAGTTACGAGGAAGTAGGGATATAATATAAAGTCATGGAGAATTTTCCAAAAGAAGGATATGTAAGTTATTAAAATTATGCCCAATTTTTTGTGTACCTACTTCCAGGATCTTCATCAACTGAACTCAAAACCGCTACCTCATTTTCTAGTGTTCTTATGGTACGTTGCACTCCTTTTAGATAATCGTCAGGTTCAAAACTTCCCTTTTTGCACAACCTTCTATGAATGTTTGAAAATGTTAGCGCACCCGGAATATAGCGGTCTTTATAGAACCGCCTGACTTCCAGTGCATTACCACCAGCAAGCCAATACATGTAACGCATATCTGCAAACTCAGAATTCATAAAAAGGTCCATGTTTTTTAATAATATTGTTAATTTCAATTACTTAAATATGTGATAACTAGACTAGGTAGGTAACTGTCAAAACTGTTTTATGTTTACAAAGCAAAACCTGCTCCTTACATACTATATATGTTTTTAATCATTGATAATACCCAATTTCATAACAACTTGAATGAATTTTTTTATAGGAAAACCGTACGTCAAACGAAAAAAAAATCAACAGACCAGATTCCATTAGAAAGGAATTAGGATTTCAAGAATAATTTTTACTTTGAGAAAAAGTAATGGCGTAACACCTTTCTCTTTAAAATGGTTCAGTGAAAATTCTGGACGAACACCACTGGCACGAATAAAAAATGTTGTACAACAGAAAATGTATTTTGATTCATAAAAAATACCTACTACGTTTCACAAAATATCTAGGATCATACTAAAGTTATCATAAAAAACAGATTTTTTTTTAAAACTGTAGCACCCTGTAGTTAAAAAGTTAAGACTATAAGGATACATGTTCATATGAAGTTTTATTCTCAAAATGGACCCAAGAGCAACCTTCTTAAATATTATCATGTTACTTGGAAACACGCCGTATTTTTTTTTATTAGATTATAATCTAATAAAAAAAAATACGGCGTGTTTATTTACCTATCGCATTAATAATTATTAATACGATAGGTAAATAATTTTATGTGGATTGCATTTGGTTACTAACTAAATACAGTTCCACTTGTCAATATTCGAACGTATTGTTCTAATGAAACGTTTATTCTACTCTTGCATTATATTGTATACAATAAATACCGCAAAAGATTGCATATGTTATATTAATTCCGAGTCGGATGTGTAACAAGGAGTAATAGAAGGCTTTGTTTGTGATTTTTCAAATTTCTGTGCTAGTATGGGCCCTGTTATTATTTGTAAGAAAAAATACTAATACAGATGACTGCTGCTGCACGTTATCTTCATTATCCTAAAATTACAAATACATTGAAATGAAGTAATGTTAATGGTTCGTTTATAACTAACTCCGTCACACACACAAAGAAAAATAAGCGTACCCTTCGATTGCCTGGCCAACAACCCATTTTACAATTCGAAGCATGTCCCAGAACATCAGACAGTAATAAATATCGTATTGCATGGAAGCGGCAAACAGAATTCAGTAGCAAACCGGGCTAGTTTAAACGAAGATGCTGTAAATGTGCCGCGTGCAAAAATTTGTGTTAATTCAAGACGGTTCAGGAAAGCGGCAAACGAAAGACGACCCTTTAAAGTTCGACTTAAGCCTTAAGATTAGACAACTGATAGACGTGCGGTTGCGATTTCAGTGTATTAAATATTGTAATTAACTGTCCAATAGTTGAAAGACGTGAAGGTATTAAACACTTATCTTAGATGAGACTATTTCAAAATGCTGATGTTTTGATTAACATAAAATAATTATAACTGTCGTTTAGATGATCAACAAACACACATTTTACAATTTTTTACATTGACATTGTCTGTGACTTGCATTAAAATTGCCGCACTTCGCTTAATTTAAAAGTCGTATTATTATGACCTACTTCACTTCTATTTGAACCCAAACTAACTCTATGGGGCTGAGTTCGCAGTGGTAATCTATTTACGGTAATCCCGAGAGCAGCACAGAGTTCATCGATAACATACTGAGTAAATTGTTGCCTATGATGATTTGCTATAGCTAAAAGCTTTCGTTTGAGTATAGTTTCTTCAGATTGTACCTGTTTTGAACTTAACCATTTGGCAATGTCTCCTTTTTTCTATGTAGTTATTGGTAAGCGTTCGATTTACCTAGAATTGCATTATCCAGAACAAGTAGAGCTCCCCGTGAAATGTTTGCTATCATATGTTCAAAATATTCTTCAAAAAACATCGTGATAATTTATAAACCCTTGGACTCAAACACCAGTAAACCATTTTTTAAGAATCAATTAGTGCTACCTATATGTGTAATAATTAGTCGCACCGCTTGATGGCCACATGTTTATCTTGCCAAATTTTCTTTCAGTATATCCTTCATTCAACCAAGTTTAACGAGACAAGAGATTTCCCGTCCTTCGGTACGAAACTTCTTCAAAAATTGGAGTTGGTCTGGTAGAGCAGTTGTGCCAAAATTATAATGCTTTGAGAAACGCACGCCGTTGGCCGATGGTGGTATTTTACAACCTGATCAATATATCCGATATAAACGCCTTACGCGTTTACAAGGCAAATCAATCACAAAAAAAATTGCACGGGCCGACAAACTTGTTCCTGGGATCTGATCCGACCCCTGACTGACTTCCTATCAGTAGAAATGAGGTGACGGGCACGAGTTCTTTTAAATATTGCGGAGGTACTACCTCCTCTCTCCAATACACCACAAAACTCTCTCCGGCGCTACCGGATTTGTCGTAGAAGATGTAACAATTCTACACGTAAGAGTTGTTAGCGATACGGTAGATTTGCATGCTAAGAACACATGAGGGACGCTATGTTTGGTAATCTATAATTCAGCCATCTTTATTTTTTTCTTTGGTTTTTCTGTTTTATATCAGTGTTTGTTTTGAGAAGTAGTTTTCCGGAAGCTTTACATATTTTGTTTTGAGAAGTAGTTTTCCGGAAGCTTTACATATTTTTTTTATAAAAAATATTAAATGCGAGATGCTTTGAAAATATAAAAGGAAAATTGATAATTAGTATTTTATACACCTCTCAAAATATATTTGAACAGAAAGGTAGGTAATTCATATTTTTGTGATTTAGCGTATCATATTGAGTATACCTGATGAAGAATGCACTTCCAAAAAAGCACAATTTGATTTTATATAAAATCCAAATTGGTCTACTACTGTAGCCCGCGCCTCTAAACACGTAACTCAGGGTAAAACTAGGTGCATGCTAGGACATTACAGGACTTTCTTGCAAAATACTAAAAAATATATGTGGTATTTTTATATCTTTCTATTCAGCTGTTTCAGAAATATTTAATAAAAACCAAAAACTGATCCTAATAAACCCCCCTCTCCGAGACATTCAGATATCATGGCCGACCTTGACGACACTCGGCCAAAAGTTGTAAAATGAGTTAATAGGTTGATTTAGCGATAATGAAAAAAAGTCGATTGCATAACCTTCCATACCTACATATGTATATGAAGGTTGAAAGTTAAAAATAGATATCTTGCTTATCTTGCAAGATCACTATGGACTGTTTCATATCATTTTAAAGCAAATTTCGCTCCCTTTCAAATAAAGTAAGAATATGTGTATGTTATACCAGCAATACGAGGAATGTTTTCAATTTCTGGAAAAACCGGAAGTAGTGTTTTCATCAGGATATTATTTCATTAGCGCAAATGAACCAAGTTTATTTCCAAAATCCCAAGTTTGTAACCAAAATAGTGCAAAACTTATAACAATATCAATATTAAATATTTTAAAATTCATATCTCCTATACTAGTAGCTTTAGAAGAAGCAAGTTAGTTGCATTCATAAGAGTAGTTGCCTAGAAAATATAAAAAAAACAACAAAAAATGCTTGGAGAGAAGTATGAATAAATCAATTTCCAATAATTGCTTAAGTTGGACCCCTTAAATGTAGGCAAATTTATACCATGATTCATTACGTAAAGAAATCTCTTTGAAGAATCATTATTTATCTACACATATCTATTTCCAATTCTTTTATATGTTGAACGGTATCGGAAATATATATTTCTACAAGAAAAGATGTATATGTGGCTGTAACTGCGGCTATATTCAATTTTGAAAGTTTTAAAGAATTGCATTTCATGTGAGTTATTGATGACCTGAACTTCAATCTTCTATGTTAAAATTTTAAAATTTGCCCCCAAAATAACACCCTGATTTTTGTCCCCTGTATACTTATTGCCTTTAAAAGCTTGTTTCGTCAACATAATTGTCTCATAGGCCTTCATTCCAAATTGCATCAAAGTCCTCAGTCTAGTTTCGGCTGGTGACGTGACCACAGACACACAGACATTTTGAAAAATTCTCTAAAATTTTTTTCGGGTTCAGGGAGTCGTAAAACATCAAAATAATGCAACTTATTTTTTTCGATTTTTTTCGACCGAAATACTTCCTTGTTTAGCAAGAAAGTAAAAATAGTCCTTTGTTGTTTCTCAGGCTGACTATGTACCTTTTATTAAAAAAAGTACAATTTAATCCAAAGCCCGTACGCTGCGTGCACAATACCTAAAGAGCCGTGTGTCTGCCTATGCACAATATAACTCACCGTTTGATTACCTATCCAATTGTATTTTTCGCTATACAATAGCTATTGCACGCTAGCTATGAAAGGCATTGCCAAAATCTATATTTATGCACCAAATTTCCCAAGGGCGCGACAGAATAGAATTTTTGGATAACCAAGAGCTGTACACCGTGTTCCAAAGGTGTTGGACGGCATTGGGGCGGAATGTTGCCCAACGTTTACCTATTTCATTAGGGTTATGGCAAGATGGATTATCTCTTTAGACCTACTTTTGTCTAAAATCTACATGTATGCACCAAATTTTTTGGGATACGGCAGAATGAAGTGACTCAATGTGCTAGAGCTAAACTCTGTGATCCATCAGTTTGGTGGCGGAAGGGGAAAAATAGATTCTATCGATGACCAAGAGTTTATATTGTTATAATGTTCCAAATCTTTATTTATACACCTATTTAGAGTGATAAATTTGGACTTTATATTGTAGTTATTCTTGTTTATGCGATATATTTATATTGCAGCTGCATTTATTTTGATTTTCAAACATTTTATTAAAAACAAGGTTCACAGAATTGTTTTACTGAGGATGGCCACATGGTAGATACTCTGGGAGTTTGTCAAATGGTTTTGGGGTGCAATTGATTTTGTATATTTGGATTAACTAATAGGAAAAGAAAAAAAATTTATAAAAAGGAGCAAACAATTTATATTGAATACTTGTAACACGCTAAAATGATTTTTGAGCCATATTTCCTTTGCCCACTCTTACTGCATTGAAGCCATACCCTACGAAGCGAATTGCAAATCACTTTCCACGTTTGTTGGCTTAACCTTAATCTTTTGTATTATTCTATTTATCCACTACACATATTTTAATCCCGAGGGCGGTGTTTGTTGCCAAAGCTACACTAAATAACATACAATTATTTGTTGCAATTTCACAAATGTTTTGGTTCCAATCGGGGAAAACTGTTGATCTGCAAATTTATTGGTTTATAGAAAACAATTCACAAAGGAAGTTCGTGAGTTACATGATTTCCAAGAAATATTAGACAAGAATATCATAACTGTTACATACTCAAACTATATATATTCAATGAAGGATAAACTAAATGTTCAGCTTGTATTTTGCTTAATGAAGAAAGTACTTAACTTAACCAAATTTTAAGTCCCGCTAAGTAGTCGCGTACTAATCATTTGTAAAATACCAACAAAAACTTTACAGAAATTATGGTTGAAACGTGCAAAAGTTAGTTTTCCGTAAATGTTCAATCCAAAAGACATAGTGTTCACCTGTTAGATATGATGCCTTTAAGACACGAAATTTTTGGATATTTATTTTGGAGCAAGATCATTTTGGAGTTAAGCGGTCTGAAAGGATTGCAACTGAACGTTTATAGTGCATGTTTAATATTGTGTTGATTACCATAAAAATTTACTGTAATGGTGCAATACTCTCTCACATTGCTAATGTACTACAATAAAGTGTTTTTTTTGTAACTTTTTAAAAAGAGATATAACTTTTAAAAATAAAAATCTATTTTATGAGAATTCTTAACCAATTACAAAAACATGTCTCAAGCCTTTCCATAGGAATGTCTGAGTTTATGGAGAAGGCTAAGAGTTTTAATATTTAACGGCATGCCATGACATGAACGATATGGAAGAAGGGTTCACAAAGCAAGCTTTTGCACAAGTCAATAATCGTGATTTAATTACTCTTATTAATTAATTGACCTGTGCCGGGCATCTACGGGCTAGTTCGCCGTTTTCAAAAAACAATAGTGGTCACTACAAGGCGTACCACTACAAAGCAAGGAATAAGAAGACCGTCAGACCCAGGGTAGCATCAGGACCAACAAGATCGAGAAGTATATACAGGAATATACAGCAAGAACATCAGCGTACTACAGAGCGAAGACAGCAAGGAACGGAAGACAGGAAGCCGACGTCAAGTAGAGGAATCAACACCGAAAACCAGCCGGAGGAACAAGAACAAGGACAGGGTAGTAAGGTCAAATTAATTTATTTTCTTCCTTAATTTCCATAATTTACTAAAAAAACCTCCCTCTTCTATCGGACTCATAACTTGAAAACTTAATCCATCAGAGTGACTGCTCCTCAGTGGGAGTCCACCCTTCCATATACAAAAAACATTTGTAATTTCCTCCTTCCAGCCCCATTTCCTTTACCCTCACCCCAAAACTACTTCGACCGTTTTTAACGTACCGTAGCTTCGCTGACAGCAGCTCCAACAACGACAATGATCCGTACGTCTACCAGGACCACACACCTTCCCCTTCGACCTCTATGACCTGTACATACTCTTCCTCATCGTCATCCTCGACCTCCATTACTCTTATCACCCGCTATTCCTTATGCAATATTCCTAAAATAGTTGCTGCCTATAAGTAACATTCGACATCCACACTGTACTTCTAGAACATCCCTACCTATCTCAACCGTTTCGCACACAAATCTCTCTCCTTATCATGCGTCATTCGCGACGTTAACCGTGATATTACCCCTGAAGGGATAATAAGGCCATCGACTTTCCCCACGTTACCAAAGTCGTCCGCATTATTTCCAAAACTACAAGTCGTCCCACCTCCCTTGATAGAGTCCTATCGCACTCTACATCCTCAATCGACTTTCTCGTGCATAATAGTGTCTGTATGTTCAGCAGACGCTACCATTGCGAACCTTCCTACACCCGAACCGTATCCCTAAATACAGCACCTGCGCCCACATCTTAGCAGTATGCTGAAGCCGAAAATCTTAAGCCTTTCCTTCCATATCCTCCCTAAATGATAACAATTGCGGCAGCTCCCACCCTACTTACAGTTTTGACTGTGAGAAGCGGCGAGAGATACCATCCTTTCCTACCCAGGTAGCCTCCTCTCCAAGCTGGAAACAGTTTCCACCACTTCATTCCATTACGATGACGAGAAATATGAACACATCCTCCGAATCAACACATTTCTGAGAGCCCTAACGTTTAGTCTGTTCACCGTCTTACCTGATAGGCGCAAGCTTATCACGAAGCGGATGAACTACGTAGCGAAGAAGTTTTTAGACAGGCGATTATAGTGCCCTTGAAGCCATATAAAGGTCGATTTTAACTCATTACTACCGAACCGAATAAAACTCTTATGCACCCTCCCTAACTTCCATTCCTTCCTTTGCTGCAGCAATGGATCTAACGATAGGGGCAGTTAATTTGGGTGGCGTTTGACGAAAGCACCACCTTATTAAAGACCACAACGGAAACGAAACTAATCAACCGAGGTACCATGAACATAACACACTATTCCACCTACCTACACAAGAACCCCGATAGAATCATGCGAGGAATTGTACTACAATACATACCCGATATACAAGCTATTATTACATTCCTGGATATAACACCCTTTCCTCTCCGTCACTAGACTACATATCCAACATTCCCAATCCAGTTCTACGCGGAGAGCTCAATGTAAGACACCCAATTTGGAGATTCAACACTGACGGGCACACACTTACTGACAAACTACGGCGCTTACCCCTTTTGAGAATAAGACAGATCTTTGGATATGGCGGCTGCTCCATACCCGACCACATAATTTGCGCTGGATAACTATCACAACTGGCACCTCGGCACCACAATAACCCCTGACGCCGTTCCTCTACCAGTAACACAAACTAAAATTGCACGCAAAAATTTTCATCCCATTCAAAAAACACATCCCCAGTAACCTTCCAGACCTACCATTCTACCACTACAGATGACATAGACCGAGCCATACAAGACAACCCATTTCATCTCCGACGCAGCCAATTCTGAAATCCCTACAAAAATAATTGATACAGTCGGAAACCACTTCCTCCTCGCGTCATTCACTGGATTAAGGTAAAACGATAGATATACCGTCGATTTCTGAAAACCAGAGACCCAGTACACCAAACGCAGTACAACACACTCAGTGCTATCATCCGGTTAGATACGACCAGATTCGCCCAAAAAAATTGGATTAAAGAGATAGTGAAACTTAACTAACGCGAAAGCCCATTACTTCCTGGTTTTTACTAAACAAAAACCATACAAGAATGTCACCTAAACAACCCTCACGGTAACCTTGCAGTTTCAGATTAGGAAAAACCAATCTCTACGGTCTTCACCTACAATCCGTGCTCTCGGCCACATACGATCCATCATTTAACGACCAGCTTAAAATTCGACTCGAGTAAAACCTTGAGGATTCCAAAACCAAGACCATAGACCACAGGAATTATCCGAAATGGTCTATTCAACCATTCAAATACCAAAAATTCTCAGATAAGGGCCAAATTCCACTCTAGGACAATAAGGGCTTCGCCGACAAATAGTCAAGCCATTAGACAACTAGCACAAATATACAACAGATGCCCAGCCCTATTCTATTTCCCGACGGAACAGAAGTCTGTTTCAACCATCAAGATACGTAAACCTTAATCCGACCCTTCCCAACCTACACCCTATAGACCGATCTCCCTTTTAAGGTGCATGGGAAAAAGTCTAGAAACCATGCTGTCCAGAAGGTAAAGAGATCATCTGAAAGACAATGATATGCGTAACAGACAGTTCGGCTTCAGACCAAATCGGTCATGCCAATATCCCCTCGTGAAACTTTATACAGAATCGTCCAAAACATTAAGCCACCATGACCTTTGCCTCGCAGATTTCCTGGACATAAAACAAGCAAGTCTGCATTGCAGGACTAGTACTCAAACTACGGCATTTAGGATTTCCGACCGCATTCGTCTAACTTCTTCTTTCATATCTGACACAGATGTGTGAAGGCACGAGTTGATTCTTCTACATCACTGACATTTCATCCAACCGCTTCTGTACAGAAGCGTTTGTCACTACCACCAGTTCTATACACCATTTTGGTCTACGAGATACCCCAAAGCACCAACCCGAACCTATCTATATCCCAAATCGCCGACGACACTGCTCTCTGGGTGAGCTAGTAGGAGCAGTAACGGGGGAAAATAGACTATAACACAACAAGTTTCCCACTTCTCTAGCTGTACCAACCAGTGGAGATTAACAATCAACCCCTATAAAACGCAGACAATCCTCTTTAGTTACGCTAAACTATCAAACTACATTAAAAAACCTCCCTCAACATCAACTTGACTCTACATGGACAAAGACTAAAATTACAAGGTACAATCATGTAAATAGGCATCACGTTCTCTCGAACTCTACACTGGCAACCTGACGTTAACACTCTCAATGATATACTCAACGTGCACCATTATTGAAAGCGATGCTTGGATACTACGCGCTATACACAAGCTACATCTCAGACACCTAATCAACTGACTATGCAACACGCCATCATTCAACCAAACCAAACTGACCTTACTAATAATACAAACCAAATTTAAACATTTACCAACTCAAATAAGAAAAGTTTCCAAAATCCCAATAATAATTTCAAAAAAAGGATATTAGTATCGTCAAATTATTCCCATAATTAAGTTAGAACAAGGTGTCTATTACGTGTTTTAAATTGAAACTGTTCTGTTTGGATACTTTCTCTCGAGAAGTGATTTATTTATTTGATTTTTAATAAATATTGTTTTTAATTATATAAACTGATACCTACTTTTCAAAACTGATTGACAATACGCAAGATTTTATCATTGCATGTTCACTATAAGTAGGATAATGGTGAGTTAATTTTGGTTTACGGTGTACAGATGGTGTGTAAATTTGAGGTTAAAAAATCAGCTTTTAAGCGCAACTTCTTCTTTAAATGTATAAAATAATAAGGTTGTGTACATATTTGTGTACAATCTTTGTCTGACATGCGGCTATTCTCTTTAGAATTGCATAAACCACTATACGCCCTCGGTAAGTCGTTGTCCAGAGGTGATTCACCGTTGGCTTACAAATACAACGGTTTTGCTACTGTTAATAAGTTAAAAAATGAAAAATACTTCTTAACTGTAATTGAATGTTTATTACTTCACCAGTTATGTAAAAATTAAGCAGTGTGGTATAGTGAGGTGAAAGTTTGCTACACAAAAGGAAGCCTTTACTAACAGGTTGCATAAATAGCTATTTTATGTTTATAATCGTATAATAAACGTATTACAACATAAGCATATCATTATTGGATAACTTCAAAAGGATTGGAACAGGGCCAGTTTTGAAACTAAGTATCTAAATTTATACATTACTTAAAGACTGACACATCTTAATCTTTTAGGGCCTACTGAAACAGTGTAGATCTATTTTAAGTAACCTAACAAAAAGTATTACAAGAAATTTGAGCATGACACTTGATAGCGCTAAAATAGATGACAGTGTATATTAACAGAGATGTAGGATTTTAACAAATTTGGAAACTACAAACAAATTTTAAAACGGCAAGAAATTGACAAAAACCCTCTGTATATCGGTTGCAGATAACCATTGATTTATTAATCAATGAGAGAACGATGTTACGAAATGTTTCATCATTTTCTTGTTAGAGCAGTCCGGTTTGGATCATACTGTGCACGAATAAATGAAGAAAGTTTTTTGCAAGTAGCTTTCTTTGCAATGATAAAACAGTTAGACGAAAACAGTTTTCTACGTGAAATTATTCAAATATTTCTTATTATCAAGGTGATAATAAGGAATGGTCGCGAAATTCTGTAATTATTTATAGGTTTTCATGACATATGAAATTGAAAAAGTAAAAAACTTTATAAATTAAAAGTAGTTTACAAAAGTAGTATTAAAATTCGAAATCTTCTGAATTTTGCCAAAATACCATTACATACATCTGATGTTTACGAAGTACCATGCTCTTGTGGTAAATTCTACATTGGTGAAATTAGACGAATCGTCAACACCAGGTTAACAGAACACAAAAGACACTTAGACCTACTTCATCCTACTAAATCAGCAATTGCTGAACATGCGTTAAACACTCTGCATAATATAATATTTGAAAACACAAGAATTCTGGTTAACGATAGGAACAAGGATAGTTAATATGAAGTGTCCGATACCTGTGTGTCTATTTTCAAAAATTGAAAGTTTTACAGTCTACAACAGTGATATAATTTTAATTTTCTAATCTAGTTATATCTTATCATATCTGTTATTTTGATATTACCTTGTCAATATTTGTCAATTTGGTATTACACCAGACGAAGGGCAGGATTTTTGTCCGAAATCTTGCAAACAAATAAATAATTTCACACCATCTTTTTCCAAAGAAAGTGTTATTAACATATCAAATGGCGCCAGTATTAATTCTTATATTTAAAAATTAAATTAAACACGTACACAAAAAGATTTACTCGACTAAGGCTCCATCACGCAACACTTAATAATTGGATAAATACTTGTTTGTAAACATAGTATTACGCATATAAGTCGAGGAAAGGAAGAAAAAGCAACGTGTTTGATTCCCTCCCCAAGGTGGAGGGCGGGCTGCTTGAACTTTCCTAGCTCCTTCAGCCATAGTCATCGATTCCCAACATACATACATTAAGTATGTATGAGTGGTGGGATTAAGGATAGGTGCGGTTAGGATAGGATCGGAGGTAACGGAGGAAGATACTAACCCAGCATTCACCTAATAGCCTGACATTATGTGAGTATATGCAGTGATTATGCTGCTATATGTGTATGAGGAAAACTCCCTGAAAAACTAAATACAGGGTAGACGGAAACGGGTATCGAATTCTGGAAAAGGAACGCTTAATACTGAATACCGTCAGTGTTGGAAAAAAGTGCATGTACACTATTTCCACATTTCGATGGGATTAAATGGATAACTCTCTTAATATGACAGCTAGTAACTTGTAGTGTCCGCTTTTACTTGATTTTTGAGATAACATCGATGACGTAAACACATTTTTGCTGACAGTTTTAGTTTTGAAGATACAGGGCTAAATTAAAAATTGCCCAATTTGGCGAGGGTAAACACATTCTCTTCTTTTTTCAGAGGATCAACGTGGTATCGCTAGATTTGAACCGCGACGTTTCGGCTCCTAGATAATATCATCAGGTCAGAAGAGTTAAATACGGACCTGGAATTGTTTTTAATTACCTTTATTTTCTTTATAGCCATTATAAAAATAGTAAGCCAAAAATTGCGATATATTTATCGCTTATCCTAGTAAAAGTTCATCAAATATGTTTTTTTTTCATTTTATTTTTGCTACGGTCCTGGATATAATATGAATGAACGAAATTCAAATGGTGCAATGATCTTGTCTAGCACTTTAATTAATTTAATACCCTAAACCTACTTAAAACTACTAAAAATGTCTACTTATAATTATATACTAAAATATTGAATAATTACTTAATTTGTTGAATAATTATGGAATATAATTATGAATTATATTAAAGACAAAACACTTATCAGAAATTATCTGTAATTTTATCGCATTTAATTCACAAAAAAAAATCAACTACAAAAAATGTTCAAACTGATTTCCTTTGCGATCTAAACAAAGCTGATATCTATGGGCAAGTTTTCGCAATGTACTTAAAATTATCTAGGGTCTTTCTTGCACTTGCCTAAACGCTTGTTCTGTAGCATATCTTAAATTATTTATTGTTCTGTGTGGTTAACTATAAACTTTGTCTTTAAGAAACCCCCAAGTAAAAAAATCTAACATAGACAAATTAGGTGATCTAGAAGGCCAATTTATAAATTCATGAGTTCCTATCCATACAAGTGGAAAGTTATTGTCTAAAAACGCTCTAACAACTTGCGAATTGTGAACAAGTGCCCCATCATGTTGAAAGTGGATCTCGCTAAGTTGCACCAACGGCACATCATCTAGTAAATCAAGTATAACTTGCTCCAAAATATCAAGATATCTATTTCAAATAAGCGTGCCTTGACAAATAATACATCTTATGTTGATATTCAAAACAAAGCAAGCTATACTAAATCCAAATCGTACTTGTTGCTCCCTAAAACGAGCAAAATACGGATTTTCTAGACCCGATGCCGTGTATTATGCCGGTTAAAAACACCCGCACTGCTTATAGAAGACTCACCAGACCATATTACTTTTTTGTGAAAATTTTCATCATTAGCCAAGTACCACCGGCAAAAGGTTAATCGCTTCTGAGCATCACCTGGGTGCTAGTTTATTTTCTTTTTATATGGTACAAATTTGTTTTTCCTTAAAATTTTGTGCTTCCTTGCCTTTGTTACACCAACTTGTTCTACGGTTTGTCTACATGAAGTTTGAGGAACCACCTCTATTCTACCCAATGCATTAATTTCGGCAATTTCTCGGACGTCTATTTGATATTTTGAAGACCGTGGGGCGATAAATGTGCCACAATTAATTAAGTTTGCCTTAAGTCGGCTAAATATTTTTTTAAGCTGTCTTCGTTCCGGATATCTACAATATTAGTTTAAAAACTTAACAATATTGTATTTTTGTTTAACAAGACATTATTACCCGTTTAAATAAAGCTCGGCTGTATCAGTAGGATTTTCTCCACAAATAATGTAACATTTCAAGTCACATTTTTCGAAATTTTCGCAAGAATTTGGCATTTTCACGAAAATACAAACAAGAAACTAAATGCTTGGTGGCATTAAGGTTTGGATTGAATTAGTTGACATTAATCTTTTTTTTTGTTTTATACGCCATATTCATGGTCTACCGAGATGCAAGCACAAGACACACCTTTGATAATTTTAAATACATTGCGAGAAATAGCCCACAGATGTCTTCTTTTTTTAGATCATTAAGCAAATCAGTTTGAACATTTTTTGTAGTAGATTTTTTTTCTTTTTGTGAATTACGTTCCATAAAATTACAGATAATTTTTTATAACCATTTTGCACAAAAACTGCAGGAATTTATTTTTATTGCTTATTTAACGTGAACTTAAAAACAATCTCGTTTCATTACTGGTACATTTTACATACTTAGTGATATTAAATATTTTAGTATACAATAGTAAGTAGATATTTTAGTAGTTTTAAGTAGGTTTGTGGTATTAAATTATCTAAAGTGCTAGCCAATATCATTGCAGCATTGGAATTCCGTTCATTCATGCTATATACAGAACTGTAGTAAAAATAAAATGAAAAAGCATGTTTGACAGACTTTTGGCAGACTAAACGTAAAAACATCGCAATACTTGTCTTACTATTTGTTTAATAGCTAAAAAGTAAACAAAAGCAATAAAAAACAAATCCGGGTCCGTATTTAACTCTTTTGAGACCTGATGATGTTATCTAGGAGCCGAAACGTCGTAGTGCAAACCTGGCCATAACACGTTGATCCTCTGAAAACAGTATCTTAAGAATGTGTTTACAGAATGTAAATATCCTTTATAATAACCAAGATATGACACCCTCGCCAAATGGACAATTTTCAATTTCACCCTGTATCTCTAAAACTAAAAATTTTTTTAAGTTATCGATTTTGTCTCAAAAATCGAGCACAGAAAAGCGGAAACTACATGTCGCTATCTATAATATTAAGACAGTGACCCATTTAATCCTATCGAAATGTGGACATACTGTACAGGGTGGCCAACTAAGAATGCGAGGTACTGTATCTGGGAAACTATCCATCGTAGAGGCTTGCGCAAAAAAAGTTATACTAAAACGGTCAATACAAAAACCTGGAAAATATTTTCATGTTTCTGAAATGGCCACTAGGGGGCGTAACTGCAATCTTGAATCTAAAAAAGTGATGTTTCTGTGAATTCTCCTATATTAACCTAATAAAAAAATAACTGAACTTTGAAGTAGAGGATAATCTGAACTTTTTTTGTTTGGCTCTTTCTGACGTATCTATAAAAATAAAGTGGTGGGGGGTATTCAAAGGTTTCCTTAAATCACCCCCCGTATCTTCGAAACGGCTAATCCGATCTTAACAAATTTGGGAGCGTTGAAAAGGGCTTTTGTTGAGCTACGAATGTTAAAACAATTGAAGTTTTCTTAGTTTCACATGTCGTCGTTAGAGGGCTTTGTTCGAAATTCCGACAGAAACGGTTAATTTTCGCAAAAAAATTAAATGCATTGGTATGACTTTTTTTATGAACAAGTAGCTAAATGATGCATAAACAAGCTCGCAAAAACCGTATCGTCATATCTTGTTCCTAACCTAAAATATCGGCCAAAGAAAACTTTATACGAAAATCCCTTAAATTTTAATTTTTTAACTATATTTTTCTGGAATTGTTTCTATTATGTAAGTTGTGGCCCTAAAAGGACCGATTTAAAGAGGAAGGTTTTAATGCCCCGTAAATGCTCGAAATGCTGACCATCACGCTCTATGCATTGCTGAAGCCTCTCATGACTAGACAAAACTGCAGCTTCAATTTCGGCTCTCGGTATGTTACGTATTGCGTTACGAATCCGGTTTTCATATCTTCTCTAGTAGTAGGTTGAGTCCGAAACACGATGTCCTTTAAGCGCCCCATAAATAAAAATCGAGGCAAGTCAAGTCTGGCGATCGCGGAGGCCATGGTAACAGACTTCCTCTTCCAATCCACCGCTGTTGAAATACTGCATTAATATGCTCTCGACATTAATAGCAAAATGTGCTGGCAACCATCCAACTGCAAAACAATTTTGCCTTACTTCCAGAGGCACATATGCCAACAACAACGGTAATTGATTGGCGAAAAAGTCAAGAAATACATTGGCATTTAGGGGTTGATCGAAAAAATATGGCCCAATAATTCTGCCTCCCAGTATGCCTCACCATACATTTAAACTCCAACGTTCTTGTCGCTGAACTTCACGCAACTATCGGGGATTTTCTGCTGACCAATAATCCATATTGTGCAGATTGACTCTCCCGTCACTACTGAAGGTGGCTTCATCGGTCCAAAGAATTTGAAATAAAAATTCTCTATTTTCGCGTATCATGCCTAACATCCAATGGAAATAATCTAACCTTCGATCAAAATCTTCCTCTTTCAAGTCCTGATGCAAAACGACATAATATGGGTGCATTCTTAAAGTAATTAAAAAAAGTTTCAACGAATACCTATATATTTTGATGGCCATTAGAACTTACCTATGGTCCTTCAAAATATTTTGAACCGTTGTCCGTGATATGCCCAACTCAGTGGATAATGCTCTTGTGCTAACATGAGGATTTCCTTCAATATAGCCCAGTACACGGTTAATATTTTCTTGTGTTCTTCCAATTATTTTCCGTTGAAACGTAGGCCGAAAACTACCATTGGCTCGTAAGCTCGCCACTAATCGGAGAAAAACTCTTATATCGCAAGGTCGTCGATTTGGATATCGAGCCGCGTAAACTCTTTTAGCTACTGCGGTATCTGAAGACATTCAAAATAAACCTCAAGCATATCAACAGCTTCATTATTCGTAAAACGCATTTTGAAAGCACAAAAATTGCTCAAAGTAACGCGAAAGTATTGACAACTATTGACAATTTGTCAATTTGTATGTTTTGTTTAGGTATCTGTTTCCATTGCCTGCTTCTATTAATTGTATTTTCGTATATATCCATAGTGAATATGCATTTAAACAAACAAAAATATGCCTTTCGTATAACTATTAGCATTGCTTACATGCCCGTAGCAATTTCAAAAGGGTGATTTTATTCTGGTGAATAAATTTACAAACATTTAAAATCGCAATTTCTAGGTAACCTATTCAGAGCCGAAATTGAAGCTGCAGTTTTGTCTACCATAAGAGGCCTCAGCAATGCATAGAGCGATGGTCAGCATTTCGAGCATTTACGGGGCATTAAAACCTTCCTCTTTAAATCGGCCACAACTTACATAATAGAAACAATTCCAGAAAATATAGTTAAAAAAATTAAAATATAAGGGATTTTCGTAAAAGTTTTGATATTTTAGGTTAGAACAAGATATCGAGTTGCGGTTTTCGCGAGCTTGTTTAGGCATCTTTAGCTACTTGTTCATGAAAAAGTCATACCAATGCATTTAATTTTTTGCGAAAATTAACCGTTTCTGTTGAATATCGAACAAAGCCCTCTAACGACTACATGTAAAACTAAGAAAACTTCAATTATTTTAACATTGTAGAAAAAAGCTCTTTTCAACGCTCCCAGTTTGTTAAATCGGATTAGCGTTTCGAAGATACGGGTGATTTAAGGAAACCTTTGAATACCCCACTACTTTATTTTTATAGAACGTCAAAAGTGCCAAACAAAAAAAGTTCAGATTATCATCGACTTCAAAGATCAGTTATTTTTTTATTAGGTTAATATAGAAGAATTCACAGAAACATCACTTTTTTAGATTCATGATTGCAGTTACGCCCCCTAGCGGCCATTTCAGAAACATGAAAATATTTTCCAGGTTTTTTTCTGCACGCCTCTACCATGTATAGTTTCCCAGATACAGTACCTCGTATTCTTAGTTGGCCACCCCGTACATGCAGTTGAACGCTAATGATAGGTGTAGCATATTCAGATCTATTTGCATACTGGTTTTATTTCAGAAATGGTAACTTTGTTAAGATAAATTTTTTATCCATCTGCACAATTGTACTTACAATTTTTTTTATTACTTGTTACACTTAGTTCAAGACCAAAAGTAATAATTTTATTTCATTGGTAAGTAGTATAACAGTGTAAACTCAATTTTTACATTTTTATACTTATCGAATATTTATCTGCAAGATTCAGTTGTTTGCGGTTAATGCTTTGTAAATCGACTCAAGAACCTATGAGCTTATTTACGGATTAATTCATATAATTTCTATACCAATTAAATAATTAATGCATTCTGGTGCAGATAAACAGAATTCAGCTGTGAGTGCATTCATTTACTACATTCTTGAGTGTTAACTTTTTTTTGTAAGTGGATGAGAGACAGTTTCAAACCAACGACACCACTTTTCTTAATTTTTATATAATTTTTTAATAATTAAAGGACATTCTGAAAATTATATAATTTTCAAGTTTGCGTCTGCACTAAGAATTCGACATTATATTCACTTTGTTAAATGTCGCAGTCGCAGATGTTATTAAATAAGAAAAGGTGAAGTAATTTGTACAAATATTTGATATACAATGGGTGTAATAATTGTGCAACGGACTAGTTCCATATTTTTGAATGTCAATTCAACGAGTATATTAAAAGTAAAAGTAAGGCTTCTATGTCTTCAATACATTACCGGTGTCTCTTATTTCTTTTATTTTTATAACCTTAATACCGAAACTTGATATTATTAAGTAAATGCCATAACATTATTGCAAATAGTATAATATTATACACTTATGTACAAAATGATGTAAATAAATAAATAAGTAATGTACTTAATGAATTTTTGCGATGTGACCATATGCAATTGGGGCGGCTACTTTGGCGATTGGGGCAGCGGCAATGGCGAGTGGTTCCTTGTGTACAACGGCGTTGAAACCGTGAATGGGGTCAGCAGTGTATTCTACAGTACGTCTGGTACCATCGGGATCTACAAGTGAATAGCTACCTTGTACTAAATCACCATTGCGTGTTTCTTGTTGGTTCTTGATATCTCCAGTAAGGTTATCTTGGATGTCGTAAGCGTATGAGTATTGAGGGTTGGGGTCGTATTCTTCAGCAATTACGGCTTTAGCAACTGGAGCGGCGTATGCTAATGGTGCTGCTACTTTAGCGATGGCGGGTGCTGCATATGGAAGCGGGGCGGCAACGTGTGCAACTGGGGCAGCTAGTCTTGGAACGTGAGCAGCATAGGCAAGGTGAGCTGGAGCGGCGTATGCATATGGAGCATGTAAGGGTGCAGCAATTGGGGCGGCTAATCTTGGGAAGGGTGCAGCATAAGCCAAAGGTGCTGCTACTTTAGCAATTGGAGCGGCGGCGTATGCAAGGGGTGCTGCAGATGCTGCATAAGAATAAGACGATAATGGCGAAGGGTACGCACTATATGCTACTGGCGCCAATCCACCAGCATTTGCAGCCGCAATTAAAATAGCAAGAACTAAAAACTGAAATTAAATGTAAACAAATGTAAAAAAATATGTATACGTCTTACCTGTGAAGCCATTGTTTTATTACCTTTACTTTGCTAAGTAAACTTGGATAATGAAATAATTTAATTGCGGGTGCTTATATATCCAACTTTTCCAATATCTAGATCAGATTGCCCGGCACGCCCTATAAAGGTCAGATTATGCCCAAACTTGAAATATCATTTTGTCATACGTAAAATCCTTCAACAATAATCTTGTTTTTACCCACTCGAATCAAGTTAGTAACCTTAAAATACTGGAATAATTGACGACATCGCAAAGTAATATTGCAACATCCATGTACATCAAGAAAAATTAATTGTTATATTAGTTACTAAAAACAGAAAAATGGAATAGAATGCGTCAAAATAGCAAAATATCGTTTCTATTCTTTCTAAAAAAAAGCATATTATTGAATTTTTAAATGGGGTTTTATAAACTGACAGTAATCAGATAAACGGCGAAGAACTGAAAAGTTCGAATTCTTTGGGGAATCTTGATGTATAAAATAAAATTTATTTAGAACTTCTATCAAAACATTCATGAACGAGTGACGTTTTATCTATTTTATTTGATGTTTATTTAATTCAATATTTATAGCCTACATAATCCTCTAAGGGATGTCAATTGTAAGTCTAGACTTTTAATTACGCTTTAGCCTAGTAATAATTGCTGTTTACTACATAATAGGCTACATTATATTGTAGATTGTGGCGACACGTACGTTATATTAAATGTAATATATTTAGTACATTTTATGGAATGGTGCAGTAATAAATAATAAATAAAATCTTTAATAAAAGTAATGACAGTAATTTCTACTGAACGTTTCATAACTAAACGGTGAATACTGGACATCATCAAAATTGTTTTCGCTACACGCTTTATAGAGATTGAGTCATTGTTTATATATACACGAAGTATATAATCAATGATTGAGTGTAAAAAGGGTTTAAATATGCAAAAGCGTGCAACACATTTAGCATGTCACATATGTAGCTCTAAAAATAGAAAGTCACAATTTACTTATCATTCCTTATTAATAAGCGGTTGAAATAATACACCCTCTGTCCTAAAATAAACGAAAATCTCTTTCTACAGTAGTGGGAATCTTCCTTACTAATCTATCTCTGTTGGATGACACTTAGGTCAGTGGGCAAGGAAATAGAATGCCTTAAGTGACTGTAGTTTTTGTGCATTGGTCAAAAAATTGTATAAGGAGCGAAGAGTCAATATCAAATTTTGTTTTAAAATTGGTAAAAGTTGAACCGAAACGTTTGAATTGCTAAAATAGTTTATAGTGGTAATTCTTTATCCTCAACACAAGTATTTGAGTAATTTCGACGATTTAAAGAAGGCAGGGATCACCATAAACATGCAAAGCGTCCACCTGATGTAATTACCGAAGAAAACGTCAATAAATTACGTGAGTTCTTGAAAGTTTTCAGGAAATATTTCATGCGATTCATAGAAATGAAGCTTAACATACCGAAAACAACAGTCCACTGCATTTTCACCAGATGAAGGAAATCCAAAAAAAAAATGCGTTTAGTAAGTTCAAAAATCAAAACAATGCTCGTCTCGTGTTTCGGTTCCAAGTGAATTATCCATAAAGAATTCGTTCCAAATAGGCAACCGTTAATGCTGAGTATTGAAGCCTTTGCTAGGCCGTTGGAGGCCAGTTGGAGATTACTGCATGATTCTTTCTCGTTTCAGCACTCCCCCTACTCGCCAGATCTGGCTCTCTGCGATTGTTTCCTGTTTCCTAAACTCAATTTAACTGTGAAAAGGAACTGTCTGCATCACTTGAAGGAATGAAATACACGACTACCGCCATTCTGAACAACATCGCAATCAACGACATACAAGAGTCATTTGAGGCACTTGTCAAACTAGAAAATAAGAGTATTTCAGTTCAGGAAGATTATTTCGAATAAATAGAATGATTTTTGTTACGATTATTTAACTACTTGTGTGTTTTGTAAAGCATTCCCGGTTATTTTAGGACAATGGGTATATCATAAAATAACTTTTAACAATGAATATAAAATTTTAACCGTACCTGCTACTAATGTGACACTGACAGATCAATAAAACAATTGTCAGATACCCAAAGAAGGAAATCTGCCGTACTAGTTTCAACTTTCGGCGGTATTTAGATCTTTCAAGGCACAAAATTTGACGAAAAAGTAAAACAATATGTTTCTATCAAAAAGTTCATCGTTTTTGAAATACTAAATATACACATGACACTAAATTTCGCAAGGAGTTTCGACACTTGTTTGTGGAGCTCTTTACAAACCTGACTTTGGAATAGATCAGTCCCTATTTTTGTAGAGTATGGTACAGGGAATGTATGACCTTATTTTAATTTTTTTGGCAATATCTCTCCATTTTTATCTTTCAACCTACATCTGCAGTGAGTCCCAGAAGTTATGTCTTAATTCATTTAAAGTTCAAGAGTCTAGTTTTTGGAGATTTTTATTTTTGACTGCTGTGTTTTAGTGGTAAAATTTTGTATATAGAGTGGCCCCAAAATAAGTTACAACCACCAGTTTGATTTTATCAAATGGAAACACCTGTTTTTATTTCATTTTCTGAATCTGCTTTGAACTCTGAGTAAATCTCATGTACCATACCATATACCTACAGTCAACAAGCGAGCGGCTTTGTAATTTTTTTTTCGTTAACATGTATTTATGTCTATGAATCTCTATCTCACATGAAATTTTAAGCGTCATTCTGACATAGATTATTGTTTTTTTTTACAATGTTGCCTGTTTTAGTTATGAACGTATAGAAAAGAAGTTACATGATTATCATAAAAAAAATTGAAATTAAAATTATTTCATTTCTTGTAATTTAGGTTATCATCTAGATGTTTATTAACCTCTGTTTGTCATAAAGTTTGAAACGTCTGTTTAACATAAGTAGAAGTGCGGCACCCTCCCCTCCACTTTTTCGTTACAAGCCCCGCCCACTGGGACACCTTTCCCTCCACTTTTTGTACTCGCCCACGTGGGAGGCGTACATTTGGAGGGAGGGGCCGGCTTCTTTTCGGGAACCATTTTCAACCCCTGGGCGATGTTGAGTCCCTAATTTGGTTGTATTAACAGCCTTTTTGGCTGTACAGCCCTTGGAGATTAGGCAATTGCGCACACATGCAGTGTTCTATTGGAAGGTGTAAGGTTAGCCACACCCCACTTTTAGCTGATAGGTCGTACGTGCACGTGCATGAATATCTTGTTAAAATATATTCTCTTTTCTATGCAATCATGATTTATCTGTATACTCAATTATGCACACACACACACACACACACACACACACACACACACACACACACACTGTACTACGTTGTATGGATTTTATTCAGTTGAAATTAATATCAATGTTAACTAAACGCTTTAAAATTTCTAATCTGAAATAAGAGTGACGTAATCTAATTTATTTGAAACTTCATAGAAAGCATCACCATCATCGAGATTTTGAGATACATTCGTCTCATCGTCTTCACCTTGAACGATTCTATTGAACAACCTATAAATCAGCTAATAACCCCTGACAGTTTTTCACGTCATATTTAATTTAGACTTTAATGTATTCAGTTTTGAACTGTAATCTGATTTCCGCAAACTGTACGACAAGATTTCGGTTGATTGATTGAGATTGGCCTGATTGGTTTGATAGATCATGATTTATTTTAGATTGATTGATTAATTAATTAATTAATTGATTTGTTTGTGTATGAGAAAGAGCTGAAAGAGAGAGAGCAAGAGAGAGGTGTGCATGATCAACTTCTATTATAGAAAATGTTCATTAGTCTATACGCACTAGATGGCGGCAAAATCAATTTTAACTCAAAAGGACCAGGGCGCAGACCCTAATACAAGCCCTGTCTTAGAAGGCCTACAACTGTAAGATTAAGTTAGAACCCACATACAATTGCACCAAGGGGGCACGATAGTAGCCAAGGCTCAGGAGCTAGTTTCTGCACTTATATGTAAGGTTAGGGCCCCATACCGTTACCAACCAGGGGACCGCAACAGGGGCGAAGACTCGAGAACAAGTTTTGAAGATCTACATGTGTCTTACAAGAACATCTTTATTATCAAAAACAATTTCCCGCGATAACCAATCAGAATGCAGAGACTTAGTCCATCAATCAGAGCACCGCGGCTGCATAGTGGGGCTAAGGACCAATCAGAAGCCAGGGAGGCTGGTGCACGAACGACCAACCAGCTAAAATTGGGCGTGGCCTAACCTTACACCTTCCAATAAAACACTGCATGTGTCCGCAATTGCCTAATCTCCAAGGTGTACAGCCAAAAGGCTCTTAATACAACCAAATTAAGGTTAACTCGCCCAGGGGCTGAAAATGGTCCCCGAAAAGAAGCCGGCCCACCCTCCAAATATACGCCTCCCACGTGGGCGAGTACAAAAAGTGGAGGGGAAGGTATCCCACTGGGCGGGGCTTGTGACGTAAAAAAGTGGAGGGGAGGGTACCGCACTTCTACTGACATAGATTATTGTTTTTGCGTTTACAACGGACTTAAAAGAATTCAAATTTATAATCTTGCATAAAATAAACATAAAGATTGAATCAAAAACTACTGACTACTGACTTATAGCTAGTCAAACAGTTTACCAACATTTTTGAGAATGCTGGCAAGACAAAAATATTAAACTACGTTGAGAAATTTGAAATTTTTCTTGAAAGCCAGGATCAATAAAAATCAACTGTCTCAGCAGTGCATAATACGCTTAGTGATATAGTTATCGACTTGAACGTAATGAAATTGGTAATCAGTACAAGTCTTTATTTGGTCAAGGTCTTTGATCGTATTGATATGGTAATAAATTTAGACGATATGTCTAATGCGGTAGCAATTCAGTATGGCGTACCCCAAGAAACCATCTAGGGACCGATATTGTTTCCGATTTTTAAGATTAATTTCCCCATTAACATCTCATACTATTTACTACGATGTATGCTGATGAGTGATGACATATCATTAATATACCTTGTAAATTAAATTATCAATTAGTAAGTAACATTAAACAAATTTTAATTAATGTTCAGAATTGGGTTATGGCGAATATGTAGTTCTCAACGTTAATAAATATTACATATTTTCATTTTTAAGCCAATAACTACAAACAATTCCTATAAAAGTTTACAACCAAATTATTAATGACGTAGTTTCGACCAACTTTTAGGTGTAACAATAGACGAGTTGTTTACATGAAAAAATCATATTGGGGTAGTACTAACAATATTAATCAGAACAATTTACTAAATCGCATAAGTAGACAATTATTTTAAAGATATAAAACAAAACGCTCTGAATAGATTTTGGACCTTTTTTTGCACTTAAAGTTATAGTATAATTTATGATATACTTATACATGAGTATTGTGTATCCGCATTTCATAATAAATGTTATTTTTCAAAAAACTCAAACATAGCCACATCACGAAACTATTTTTTGAGAAACGACATTTAATATATTGTCAACTCAATTAGATTATACAATAAGTGTCACAATACATAAGCGATTTTGGTAATGATCCCAGTTTCAAAAATATACTAGAACCATATCTTAGGGAGACTATCTATTATTCCCTTCAGGAATTCCTTGAATACTGAGACGATATTAACATTATTGCATCTGTTTTAACCATGTGTTTGTCAGATACTAATTGCTGAGCACTATATGCTCGTTTTTATCCACTTTCGGTTTGGAAACATCTTATTAATCCTACGTACATTCTAATGTGTGATAATCTGAGGTAGATCATTTACCGTGCTAGTTGGATCTTTGGTAACAGAGTCTGCTTAGCATTCGGGAAGTAATGGATTCGATCCCAGTCACCGTATACCTTGCATGGCGTTTTTTGAGGGGGATTCCTCATACAGATACTGCGGCTGATCAGTGCGTATGCGCACATTATGTACTGCTATTTAGGCGAATTCTGGGGTAGTATCTTCGCTATCAGAACCCCCATTCTTTCCCATCCTATCCTGACTGCTCCCATCCTTAATCCCACCATACCAAATGAATATACGTATGCTGGCAATCCATCGCTGTGGCTGAGGGGGCGTAGAAAGCTTGACTAGCCCGTCCTTACCTAGGGGGAGGGAATGAACTACGTTGCTTTCTTTTTTCAAATCATTTGGGTCAGTTTTTCTGTTACACACTTGTATAAATTATGACATTTTAGGTTAGATGTACATTATACACATTGAGTTAGTATGGGTCTGCCATATTTGTATGACAACTTTGTCCTGTCAGTAAACGTCAGTCGCTGTTTAAGTACATTTTTTCACTAATGTGTGTTAAATGTTAACAAATAATCCATAAATTTAAAATATGCACTATGACTAAAAATAATGTTGTGTGTGCTATGTTCATGTAGTAGTAGAAGCGGTGTAGATAAAAAGCAAACAGGTGTAACCTTTCTATAATAATATAAATTTAATTTCTAGGTTAGTTCTTTTCAAGCACATATTATTCACAGGTACGCAGTGAGAATAAGTGTTTTTGAACAATTAATTAAACACAGTATTGTTCAGTCGCCAATTGAAACACTTGGTTATAAATTAATTACATAAAACTAAAATTAAGAGGACATTAAGTTGTACTTTTAAAAGGAAATAAATATATACGTATTTGAATTTAAATATTTATTATTTATCTCAATGTTAGCATATACTTAGTTCATTTCTCTGATGATTCTTTGCATATTTAATGAAAAGAGTGATTAAAAATATATACGCAATATGTAGAATTAATTAATTATGTATTCTTGTTTAAATGATTACTTGTTCTATTACAAGTAGTAGAGAAGATGGTCTCAAAAATTTATTAATTATGATACGTGTAAAATTGGGTTTGTGAATTTATGGTCTTTAATTTGCGACTCCTCGTGTATGTTGTTGGAAAACGGCAACATTGTCACTAAATATCGTTTCAATTTAAAATATTTCAAACACGTGATACTTTAAAATTCTGGATTGGTGAAAATAATCAGGCTATGGGTTTTTTTTTTGGTTTTCTGGTACTTCGAGATAAGAAGTAAAACGCCATTTTGGGTAGAATGCGTAGCGAGAAGCACATGTAAAATTTGGAAAAGGTGTTCCTAAAAATTGGATTGAATTGTTCAAGAAAATTTTTAACTCAGCGCCTGTTGCTGGTTTTATTCTTTTTCCACATAAATAAGTCCTGTTGGGGACTTCGAATTTAGTTCGGCTTTAATTTTTTTTGGGTAGCTTCTGCTACACATTGGCTTCGATCAAGAGGTAAGCTATTCACTTTTCTTATTTACAAAACTTAACATTGTTAATACAGGTGTACATGTTTTGAAATTTTACATACATCATAAAGATCATATTTTTATAAAATTTGGTTATTGATTTAAATTCTAACACGGTTATTTTATATAGGTTTTTTTTTCTCCTGGTTCATACACATTTACTGAAGATTAACATCCTTCGTGCTCCATAAGAGGTAGTTAAATCGTTGCTGGCAACACATTTGGATATCATTTATCGAGGGTAGAAATATTAGTTATGGGTCTTCAAGCCTGAATGGAAACCATCTACGATTACTCCTTCTCCTAATATCTTCCGAATTAACAGAGGAAATATACATTACACCTACGTTTAGTTTCTGATAAGTATTATTGTTACACACAGACACAATTTTACCTATGGTGAGTGACTTTTGATTGTTTTCTGTATAACGAGGCTTTCGTTAACTGTACTTTACTGAAAGTTTTATAACCATTATATTACTGTGCTACTACTTGTATTAGTGTGTTTCTGCAATTTTCTTAATCTTGAAATTAATGCTTATGCTTTATTGCTAAACAATTTTTTTTCTGAATAATCGATAGTAATACTATACAATTGTACCTGTGAAAAAGATAAATTGGGTTATTCAAAAGTTTCGCTTATACTTACATTTAACTTTGCAATAGAATTTATATATCATCTATTTACTTTTCTTGTATACTGGCTTTGTTCTGCTGAACAGCCATAATTGTAAAACGGTTAGAATTAACTGTGTTTACTGTACATGCAATCAGCTGTTTTTTGTTCACTGAATGCTGCTAGTCGAGTTTAAATATACCATATATGTCATAAAATTTATGCAAACTGCTGGGGTTTCAATTACTGTGTAAACAAATTGCTTATTTAACTGTTATCATTGGGGTGTATAACACTTGTTATTTTATTTATTTCTGAGTACAAGTTTAATAATTGTTAGTATAAAACTGTTTGAAATAGGATTTACTAAGTTGATTTTTTGTTGGTTGGTAGCCTATGCTTACCAATAACTGTATCAATTTGTGCTGCGCCTTTGCTAACTTCTTGTATTGCAATTGCCGAATCGGTAATGAGCTTGTCTTTCACATATTTTTAAACGCTTCATGCTTACGATTTTGTTTATAATGCTCATGTTAACTAAATTTAATAATATTTTGTGCTTGCATAAGTAAACAACTGGGTAGACATCTAGTGCTAATTTTCGCTTTATATTCGGGGTTTAATTGCGTCCGGTTGATTGGAAACCGATAAACTAATCCGACGTAGAGCTCTTCGTGGAATATCGGGTTAAAAGATTTAAATTTCGGATAAATAATATATATATGTTTGGGTATTCTTTTCTTTTAGGGTCAACGCTAGATGCCGAACCGTATGGGGTCTGTGTAGGTACATTTTTAAGTAATTAATAGTTTGCTGAAAGGTAAGTTGATTACTGCGGATTCATGTTGTAGTTATATTATTAAGTATAGTATTATTTATTGTATGGGTAATATTTCCTTACGAAGTGGTATTTATGTCAGCGAGTTGTCGCTTCATCAAGTTTTGTTTTGGGTAAAGGTTTACGGATTTAAATTATTATTTATACCAGTTGTACTATTTCATTTGGGGTATATTAAAAGTGGTGTTAAACAATTGTAAGCTCTTTCATTAATCCTGTGATCTACGATCAAATTCCTAACCAGTTCCTCCTCAGTGTGGACTTAGTTCACCATTTTCTTTTAGCTGTCTCTTTTGTCCTAGGTGGCCGTAGCCCTTTTCTTGATAGAGGGGCGATAAAGAAGTCAATCAAGTGGTGCCCTTTTTTTAAATTTTATGTATTTCCTTTCTCCTGCCAAAACGCCCATGCATCCAAGTGCTGAACCGACCGACTGAGCTTCCGGCTAATTCCTCTTTTCCTTGTTACTGCACCTTGGTCACCAATTTCTACCAATATCCTTTTGTGCACGTAACAAAGAAAGATTGGCACCCAACTTTGGGGGCGATTTGTTTTGGTGAATATTCTTTATGTGTACCAGTACACATACTTTTAATCAGTACCTTATACTTTAAGATTTTGTCCTTATACTTTAATATTTTTGTATCCTTTACTCCTTTTCTCTACAATAGTTTAACACAACTTAGTTTAAAATTTAATTGATCAATTTAACGCTGTAGCTTTAATTGGTATTTTACTTTAATAAATTTAGACTTACGTTCATATAAGTTAGACTTTAATATGGCTATTATTTGGAAAATAGATGTTAATCGATTACTAAAAGCGGAGCTTCAATACGAATTATCTTCAAGGGGGTTTTCATGCGACGTTTCTGTAGAACAGTTACGTAAATCAGTTCGTAGTGCATTAGTACTAGACGGGGATCAAACTCTTTCGACTGTAGATTATACTATTGCGTGTGATGTTGATCTATCGGCTATACGAAAAGCTAATGAAGAGCTTTCTACTATTCTAACCTCTTTTTCGGGTGACATTTCTACACTGGTTGCTAAACGTTTGATTACACTTTGGGTACATACTCATCGTCGTTGTACTCTGACGAAAGTGGATACTCCGGATGAAGTAACGGTAAAAAATGAATTTCTTCTCTCACTTCAAAATTATCGCGCTGAAGTAGAGGCTATGTATCGCAGGTGGAAACATCCTGCTGCGATTAGTGTCACACAAGTACCTTCTTCTACTCCAAAGGTTACACCAATTAGTAGTTCGGAAGGTGAACCTGATTTTATTTCTTCTGATTCGGATGACTTGGATGCGTTACCTATTCCAGGCGTTAATACGTCTACACCAGTAGCTTCATGGAAATACTATGCGGTTGCGAAATTAAACTTAACTTTTTCTGGGGAAACTTCTTCGTCACTTCTTGAATTTTTGACACGGGTGGAAGAACTCGCTTCTGCTAGGGGACTTACTAATTCATACCTTTACGCTGCTTGTCCAGAACTTTTGACGGGCAAGGCCTTATTACTATACAGGGCACATAAGGAATCCTTAACCTCTTGGGAAGATGTGGTAGCACTTTTAAAATCAGAATTTATTCCAATTAACTATGATGAACGACTGTTGGAAGAAATTAAAGCTCGTACTATGGGTCCTTTAGAATCGATTGGTATATATGTAGCTACTATGCAAAGTTTATTTCAACGCTTACTTCTACCTCTTTCTCCGGAACGACAACTTGAGATTGTCCGACGTAATATTTCTCCGTTCTATCAAACTTCTTTAGCTTTAACCGATATAACCTCTTTGGCACAACTTATCACTTTGGGCAAAAAGCTCGAACATAATAAATATTCTATTGAAACATTTAGACCTCCTCCTTCTCGTCGTACTTCCAAATTATTAGAACCTAATTTAGCATATGTAGATTCTGCTAGTGATGCATCAACTTCGTCTAATATTCGTAAACCTACTCCTTACGTTGTCCATACCTTATCTACTCCTTCACCTTCTAATTTACGTTGCTGGAATTGTCAAAACGAGGACATACTTCTCTAAATGTTCAGAACCACAGAATAAGCATTGTTATGGTTGCGGTAAACCAGGGTTACCAGACCAAATTGTCCTAAATGTAATTCTCGTCAGGAAACTAATATTAGAGGCTTCTGACCGAGTAGAAGACTCTCTTATACCTACAATCTCGGATACTCCTTTTCGGGTCTTACTGACCAACAACGTTTTCTTCTTGACTTTATATTCTCTAGTGTTCGTAATGACGAACGATCTTACCTTAATGTCTCCATTCTTGGACAAATGTTTAAAGGTCTTCTGGATAGTGGATCCTCACGAACCATACTGTTTCGCTTATCTGGATGATGCATTGCTACTCCTACTTTCGAGAGACATTTAGAGGTGCTGACGCAAATTTTCAATCGTTTACGGAAGCAGGGTTAACTTTAAGACGCGACAAATGTCAATTTTGTCGTCCCAATTGAAATATCTCGGTTATGTGGTCAACAAAGATGGCTTATTGGTTGATCCGGATAAGATCGCTGCAATTACTTCTATACCTGTTCCTACCTCAGTAACGGAAATTCGTAGATTACTCGGAATGTGTAGTTGGTATCGACGTTTTGTTCCAAATTTTGCTACGCTTACTGCTCCTTTGAGTGCGCTTACTCGGAAAAACACTCCTTTCGTTTGGTCAACTCTATGTCAAGATTCTTTTAACGCTCTAAAAAAATGTCTCGTATCTGCTCCTATTCTTTCATGTCCTGATTTTTCTTGTCCTCTTACTATACAAACAGATGCTTCAGATTTTGGCTTAGGTGCTGTTTTAAGTCAGACTACTACGGCTGGTGAACAAGTCATTAGTTACATCAGTCGCTCCTTAACTAAAACGGAACGTCATTACTCAACGACCGAGAAAGAATGTTTAGCGGTCTTATGGGCCATTGAAAAATTTCGTCCTTATGTCGAGGCTGCACACTTTTCGGTAATTACTGATCATCATTCTTTAGTATGGCTAAATAAACTTCAAAATCCTTCGGGAAGATTAGCTCGTTGGGCTATTAGGCTTCAACAATACGACTTCGACATCATACACCGAAAAGGTAAAGAACATGTAGTACCTGATGCTCTTTCTCGTTCTGTACCAAAACTTTATACTCTCGTCACTGAACCAACTACTTCACGTATCTCACTACCTATTACTGATCAATGGTATATTTCTATGCGCGAACGCGTAAATTCTTCTCAAGGAAATTTCCTTCCTGGTTTGTTAAAATGAATTGCTCTTCAAGCGTACTAAAGCTACTTCAACTTCTGATGACTTAGGGATTGGAAAATGGTGGTTCCAAAGACCAACGTTCGGAAATTCTTCGCGAATTACATGATTCTCCTACTGCAGGACATTGTGGGGTAACTAAAACTGTAGCTCGTATCTCACTTCATTATTATTGGCCAGCCTTACGGGCCGACGTCTCGCGTTACATTCGACGCTGCAATACCTGTGCTGCTCATAGGTGGAACAACAGACACCGCCAGGATTCTTTGCTCCTGCTATTGTGCCTACCAGGCCATGGCAAGTACTTTGCGCAGATCTCGTAGGACCTCTGCCACGATCCTCAAAAGGTCATTGTTTTATACTTGTGGTAGCAGATTATTTCACTAAATTTCCATGCTTCTTTCCTTTACGTACTGCAACAGCTACTATGGTTACTCAATTCTAGAAGAACAAATCTTTTTAATGTTTGGTACTCACAATACATAATCACTGATAATGTACAATTTCGCAGCAAGAATTTACAAACCTGTGTTCTCGCTATCGTACAAATATTCTATATACTCCAAAATATCACCCTAGATCAAATCCGGCTGAACGAATTAACAGAGTTCTAAAAACAATGCTCTTTCTTATATTAGCTCTAATCAGCGTACCTGGGATGTAAATTTACCCAAGATCGGATGCGCTATTCGCTCAGCTAAACATGAGATTACCGGTTACTCTCCGTATTTTGCTTTCTGTGGACGCGAACACGTACTTTATGGTGATCTTTTCCTGAACCTCTTGACTCTGACTCTCCTATCCTGAACCCTAGTGAAAATACTCCTCCGATACGATCCGACCAGTTCTACAACTCACTTCGCTTGGACATTCTTCAACGTATGAAACGTTCTACTAAACAGTCCAACAGCGGTATAACTTTCGTCGCCGTCGTTCGCTACAAAATAGGCGATCTGGTTTGGAAAAGAAATTTCGTTCTCTCCGATGCGTCTCGGTATTTCAATGCCAGCTCGCACCGAAATTCGTGGGTCCGTGCCGTATATCACGGGTAGTTTCTCCGTGGACGTACGCGTTAGACGATGCAACAAGTCTTTGGGCGTCTATCACGCTAAAGATCTTAAACCGCACACCTTTGCTCGCTGCGCTTCTATTACGTCATCGGACGAGGATGCGATTGATACTGTGGGTTCGAGGACCAAAGGTACTCTTGTGAGTCCTAAACGCCGCAAGCGGCACAAGTAGTCGCTACGCTACTTCTTTCGGGTGGTTGGTTGGGTTATCTTCGTAGGGGTGGCTATATTTAGGGTTACACTCACCTCTGTCCTTTCCATTCTTCGAGTGTATCCCTGCTCGAACATCAGAGCCCTTCACTTCTGTCTTTTATTTCTTTCGGGTGGGTTTCTTAGCACGTCTGTCTCTTTGTGCTGGGGTTGGATCTCTTGGGTTTTTTTTTAATTTTGTACGGGGTTTCGAAATTCTGGGTGGGGTTTTTAATTTTGCTAGGGGGGGATTTGATACGTGTAAAATTGGGTTTGTGAATTTATGGTCTTTAATTTGCGACTCCTCGTGTATGTTGTTGGAAAACGGCAACATTGTCACTAAATATCGTTTCAATTTAAAATATTTCAAACACGTGATACTTTAAAATTCTGGATTGGTGAAAATAATCAGGCTATGGGTTTTTTTTTTGGTTTTCTGGTACTTCGAGATAAGAAGTAAAACGCCATTTTGGGTAGAATGCGTAGGGAGCCATGTAAAATTTGGAAAAGGTGTTCCTAAAAATTGGATTGAATTGTTCAAGAAAATTTTTAACTCAGCCTGTTGCTGGTTTTATTCTTTTTCCACATAAATAAGTCCTGTTGGGGACTTCGAATTTAGTTCGGCTTTAATTTTTTTTGGGTAGCTTCTGCTACACATTGGCTTCGATCAAGAGGTAAGCTATTCACTTTTCTTATTTACAAAACTTAACATTGTTAATACAGGTGTACATGTTTTGAAATTTTACATACATCATAAAGATCATATTTTTATAAAATTTGGTTATTGATTTAAATTCTAACACGGTTATTTTATATAGGTTTTTTTTTCTCCTGGTTCATACACATTTACTGAAGATTAACATCCTTCGTGCTCCATAAGAGGTAGTTAAATCGTTGCTGGCAACACATTTGGATATCATTTATCGAGGGTAGAAATATTAGTTATGGGTCTTCAAGCCTGAATGGAAACCATCTACGATTACTCCTTCTCCTAATATCTTCCGAATTAACAGAGGAAATATACATTACACCTACGTTTAGTTTCTGATAAGTATTATTGTTACACACAGACACAATTTTACCTATGGTGAGTGACTTTTGATTGTTTTCTGTATAACGAGGCTTTCGTTAACTGTACTTTACTGAAAGTTTTATAACCATTACATTACTGTGCTACTACTTGTATTAGTGTGTTTCTGCAATTTTCTTAATCTTGAAATTAATGCTTATGCTTTATTGCTAAACAATTTTTTTTCTGAATAATCGATAGTAATACTATACAATTGTACCTGTGAAAAAGATAAATTGGGTTATTCAAAAGTTTCGCTTATACTTACATTTAACTTTGCAATAGAATTTATATATCATCTATTTACTTTTCTTGTATACTGGCTTTGTTCTGCTGAACAGCCATAATTGTAAAACGGTTAGAATTAACTGTGTTTACTGTACATGCAATCAGCTGTTTTTTTGTTCACTGAATGCTGCTAGTCGAGTTTAAATATACCATATATGTCATAAAATTTATGCAAACTGCTGGGGTTTCAATTACTGTGTAAAGCAAATTGCTTATTTAACTGTTATCATTGGGGTGTATAACACTTGTTATTTTATTTATTTCTGATACAAGTTTAATAATTGTTAGTATAAAACTGTTTGAAATAGGATTTACTAAGTTGATTTTTTTGTTGGTTGGTAGCTATGCTTACCAATAACTGTATCAATTTGTGCTGCGCCTTTGCTAATTCTTGTATTGCAATTGCCGAATCGGTAATGAGCTTCGTCTTTCACATATTTTAAACGCTTCATGCTTACGATTTTGTTTATAATGCTCATGTTAACTAAATTTAATAATATTTTGTGCTTCATAAGTAAACAACTGGGTAGACATCTAGTGCTAATTTTCGCTTTATATTGGGGTTTAATTGCGTCCGGTTGATTGGAAACCGATAAACTAATCCGACGTAGAGCTCTTCGTGGAATATCGGGTTAAAGATTTAAATTTCGGATAAATAATATATATATGTTTGGGTATTCTTTTCTTTTAGGGTCAACGCTAGATGCCTAACCGTATGGGTCTGTGTAGGTACATTTTAAGTAATTAATAGTTTGCTGAAAGGTAAGTTGATTACTGCGGATTCATGTTGTAGTTATATTATTAAGTATAGTATTATTTATTGTATGGGTAATATTTCCTTACGAAGTGGTATTTATGTCAGCGAGTTGTCGCTTCATCAAGTTTTGTTTTGTAAAGGTTTACGGATTTAAATTATTATTTATACCAGTTGTACTATTTCATTTGGGGTATATTAAAAGTGGTGTTAAACAATTGTAAGCTCTTTCATTAATCCTGTGATCTACGATCAAATTCCTAACCAGTTCCTCCTCAGTGTGGACTTAGTTCACCATTTTCTTTTAGCTGTCTCTTTTGTCCTAGGTGGCCGTAGCCCTTTTCTTGATAGAGGGCGATAAAGAAGTCAATCAAGTGGTGCCCTTTTTTTAAATTTTATGTATTTCCTTTCTCCTGCCAAAACGCCCATGCATCCAAGTGCTGAACCGACCGACTGAGCTTCCGGCTAATTCCTCTTTTCCTTGTTACTGCACCTTGGTCACCAATTTCTACCAATATCCTTTTGTGCACGTAACAATTAATAACCAACGTTTACCTAAAGAAAATATAGAAATATGCTCACCGCCTTAAGAATAAGGTTTCCTGAAGGAATATTTTGAACTATTTCCTTAAATTACGGTGTGTTGAATTTACATATGCCAAAATTAATTGTCTACGTTTAATTAAAGACACGGACTAATGCGAGTATTCTGCGTGCGTTGTTATGAAAACAACCTTAAAGGTCTGCTACCTCTACTGCTAAATGGCCTCCAAGAAGCTATTTACATAAATTTTATAAGATAGAAAATAAGAAAATAGCAGCAATTACGTTAGCTTTAGTGTAGTAATACTTAAATAAACAGAGATTAATTAAATAATTATTTGGCCGATAGCAAAGTGTAACAAAGTCAAAATTTAAATAGAAAATAACTAATACATATAATGGTACATAAGCAGTGGCGTAACTTGCGATTTTAGCTAAGGTCAAAAATGTATTTTATTAACAAATACTTCAGGCAAGAACTAACACAAACAAGGAATGTGGACTAAAATAAAGTAAACAAGGTTAGGTACGTCACAATTATATAGACATTATAATTATGGCAGTTCACATTATGTTACGTCAAATTTTATAAAACATATGTTACAGAATGGTGTATTTTTAAAGCTTAAATATGTAATAAAATTCTCAGAAGAGTCTTGAACTAAGGGTATTAAAAAAAGTGCTGCATTTCGATTAGGTATGTCTCCACGTGTTTTGATGTCTCATTAGTACATATTCAGGATTTTTTAAATAAAGTAAATAATTTATCCCTTGCATTGAATTTATTATAGAAATTGACAAGACGGTCATTTACCTTTTTAGATTAGCCTTTAGTATTAACACACAACCAATTCGAGTTATACAGAAAATCAGCACACACTAACACCACTCTACCCAAGATTCCTTCCATTATAGGTTCTTTGAAACCAAAAACATACAAATAACGTTTGAAATTAAGACAATTGCCTTTTTTGGGCAAAAGTTGCATGTTTAAAAGCAAATACTACAAGATTTAAAGGTTTCAATACCATCACTTACAGGAACCCACTTCAGTAAAAGTAGATGTTAATGTTACAAAAAAAAGCCTGCAATTGAATATTATATAATTGAATAAATTGATTACTAATTAAATCTTAAATAGACTAAAATGGCATTCTAGAACTCTCAAATTTAACAGAACTTAGTCACATTATAATTTCAGTGTAAAGTTATAAAAAGCTTCATGTCAAAGATGTAAAAGCATTCACAACTAAAACCAGTTAAGCTAGTAACATTTATCGTAAGTAAATACATTCAAAACATGATGTTTACATTTTATTTTAATTTTAACTCTGTATATTAAATCTTTATAAGTCTGTACTGATTCTACATAATATTATAATCACATGCTTGTTCTTTGTGTTTTCATACCACATAAAGTTTTTTGGCATCAATATTTGAAATATCACGTACTTATTTATACTGAGGAGAATGCAGCAACGATAGGAAATAAGGAATAATTTATTATTATTATTAATATTATTATTATTATTCATACTCGTCAGTAAAGAAAGCGTGTCAAACTCCTGTTGTAATTTGCGAAAAACCATTCAGGTATAATAAGGAGTCTAATAAGTGTAAACAATGCTTACCTATTCCAAAAGTGTAATATTTCATGTCTTTGTTACAATTGCTCCTAGCATTTGAACAATTGATTGTAGTGCAATATCTATTGTAACAAGAATTCTTTCAATCTAAACTACAAAAACTTTATAGAGGTGATCACGGATGACATATAAATTAGAAATTTGTTACTATTTTAGACCACGCCGCATACTTTAAATTTTTGTTCACTTCTATTCAATATATTTATGTTAAATAGGTAATTGAATGTTTGATATTCTGGCCAAAAGCATTTTTACGCATTTGTGTTGTTCTTGACATTAAGTAACCTTGCTCTACATACGTCTAACACTCGTATTTCGTCTTATTTATATAAAATTGTTGTATTCATTTACACAAAAATGTATTAGTGTTAATTTAATTGAAACACTATTTTGATTTATTGAGAATAAGATCATTATTGCCATTGAAACTTTTTAATCTGCTGATTTATAGTTGAATGCTTCGTAATCGAGAATCCTTGAATATATAAAATGTAATTAATCAAGTAACCAAATATAACATTAAGTCATTAACTATAATATTTTTTTTACTATGTATTAATCATGGTATTTCATTTATAAGATTTTCAAACAAAATGTATCAAAAATCTGTTACAGAATAAAAGGATTATATTTACAAAAATATTTAGATGAAATAGCCTTAAATTGTAAAATGTCATAAAAAGAATCCCAGCGTCGACTCCCTTCCCCTCAGGACAAACAATATATGAAGTTGCAATGTGTAAGTAAATCACCACTAGAACGCGTTAGTAATAAAAAGCCTTCACATAACTTTTAGTTTCTCTCTATTAATTCACTGTCTGTACTCTCTTCCACCATATATCAAAAACCCATTAATAGTTTCAAAAATCATTAAAAACGCTTCAGTGCATCATACACTTACGTAATTTGTTGTATCGTTATGTATCGAAGCTTGGATACGTCTTCAGTACACCCAACGGTAATGAAAAAGCCCACCCCCCGAGGCGAACGTAGTAATTTTGGACACCCTTTAAATGTTAGCAATAACGTATTGTAATCGATTATATTACGGACACGTAGATGTTCTCTTAAACAACTAGTTTGTTAATGAAATAATTCTTATGAAAATACGTAATGCCTGGTTCGAAACTGACTTTAAAATCTGTGATATAAAAAGATGATTAATTTTTTTATATTTTAAATGAATTTGAGTATATGTGTATTTATAAAGCCAAACAAATGATCTTATTTTTATTGCATTATAATGGAATTGGATAATAAATTTTAATGTCATTATGGTTTACTTTAAGGAATTTAAAACAGCTCCAAGTCAGTTGTTTTTCTTCACATACAGGAATTGATAACATATTTTAATATGAATGAACTTCAATAAAATTGTTGCACAAAATAAAAATCAATTAATCTACGATATAATTAAACTGATTAGAAGAAATACAAGTAACAATGCAATTCCAAATTGTTTTGATTTCATTTTTTCCCTGATAACACGGTGCTTGTTTTTTTTCCATTTTAATTCAAAACACTACTAGCAAAATAGGAATATTTATGAAATCGTGTTATCAAGGATCTAATTGAAATTAAAAAGCGTCCTAATTGTTAAATAAAAACACGTTGTTAGGCATATATTTTCCCATTAATTGTGATTTAAATACAAAAAATGATTTAATTATAGATCATTGATAGGCACAAGTACCTCTAAAAATTAAATTAATATAAAAGTGGCAGTTGAGCTTACCAAATTTGTTTTATTTTTCAAACGATAAAAATCGAAATTACATCTAAAAGATTGATTTCTTTCCACCTTTTATGTTTATCATTTATTATTATTAGCATTACAACAGAGTTAACGATCTTCATTTTCAATACAAGCCTGTATTGAAGAATTACATTAACTACTTTACAGATCAACAAATATATGCAGCCAATAAACTCAAGTTAGCTTACCCGCAGGACGGAAATGATTAAGATAAGGGCGACGCGGCTAGTGATGAAGAAGATAAAATTAATGTACGATTTAAAAGTATTGGAAAAGGAATAAGAGAGTTAAAAAACGTTTGTCAAGTGGAAGAACCGAGTTGCTTAATGCTGATGGAGACACTCAAAAAAGCTGTCCTAACGCAAAAAAATGAAGAATCAGTAAATTTACGAATCGATGATGACGCATGTCTATCCAATAGCGAAGTTTCCAAGTAAAATAACATACTCAATACATGCCAAATTAAAAAAAAAATCGGAGTAAAACCCATACGGTTTGGTTTTAAATTTTGGTGTGTTACCACGGGTAAAGGATATGTGGCAAAATTCTCACCTTATACTGGTAGAGGTGACCAAAATTACATTATTAGGCAGCCAGTGTCAAGAAAACTGTGTGCTGGATATTTGCCTCCAAGTCAACAGTAGAAAGCACCATCACTCTTTTTACGTCACAAGCCGCCCTTTCACTTTTACACGCTCACGTGGGGACCGGATTTTCCACTTATTTTCACGCTTACGTGTAGGACGTATTTTTCACCCTTATTTTATATACCCTCGTGTGAGACCGGATTTTCCACCCTTATTTTTACTCGCTTACGTGTAGGACATATTTTTCCACCCCCTATTTTGGCACATTCACGTGTGAGACCGTGTTTTCAACCCTAATTTCTGCACATCCACGTGTGAGACCGGATTTTCCATCCTTATTTTTACACGCTTACGTGTAGGACGTGTTTTTTACCCCTATTTTTGCACATCCACGTGTGAGACCGCATTTTCAACCCTAATTTCTGCACATCCACGTGTGAGACCGTATTTTCAACCCTCTGTATCCCTAATTAAGATCTTTTTGTAGCTGCTAACGTGAGAGCTGTATTTTAGGGTTAGCGTTGAGCTGAGGGTTTAGGGTGTGGTTGAACTGGTATGGCTTAGCAGGGGCTGGAGCTTAGATGGTCTAAGGATAAGTCTTAGAGTTTGGTCTCAGTGGTGTAGCTAGGGTTGATCAGGTCTTGGTGGTGGAGCTAGGTCTTAGGGTTATTTCTGATGGTATTAAGGTCCTTTTGGTTGCAACCCTGGAGGCCAGGCAATTGTGCTCTTTTAAATTATATCTTGTAAAAATTCTCTCTCTCTCTCTCTCTCTCTCTCTCTCACATGTAAACAAATCAAGCTCAATCAATCAACCAATCAAAATGAATAAAATGGGGATCATAACACAACCACACTCATATAGGTAACGGTAATAAAAATGGCATGTTAATGGTAGCCGATCATACCTTCTCTCCCTCTTTCTCTATCTCACGCATGACTCTTTCCCAGAACAAAGCAAACAAAGCAATTAAGTAATTAACCAGATAAATCTCAAACAAATCAATTAACAATCAATCAGCCAAATCAATAAAGTGGGTCATAACTTACACTCGCATTGTTATAGGTGACGGTAATAAAACAATAAGGTTTTAAGGCTTTATTATCGATGTTAAAAATAGTAGTTTTACCTGCATCGGGTTGAATATCATCACTGTATACATATACATATATATACACACACAGACCTGGTATCCAGGCAGTTATTATTTTAAAAAAATATGATGCTTGTATCAGCTGTAATTAAACATGTACATTTAAATAAATAAAAAACAAAGACTAAAATCGTACCGCTAATTCTGCACTGGAAACAAATTTTAGAGGCATCATTCACATGTACAACTGATTTCTGTTAAACATATGGCAACACTAAAACAACTTTCTGTTTTACGTTTACGTATAATAAATAGCTATAGCCTGTCCGGTAGAACTGAACGGGTATCGGATTAACAAGGAGGATTGTCAATATATGGTTCTATTGTGCTTGAAACCCTTAATGCTTTGCTGTCTCGTACTTATTGTACGTGACAAAGAAAGATGGATATATTATGAATAATGCCTCTATTTCTGCCGAACAAAAGCGTTTGCAACTTTCACACATAATGACAAGGCAATAAGAATCAGATGCAGGTAGAATAGAAATTCAATAGGTATAATAAAATGCCAGTGGTTCTCAACACTGCTTTAACATTATATAATTTGTGAAGAAATGCAACTTTTGTATAATAAAAATAATAATCGATTACTAATTACCTATAAGTAATTTCAATTGACACCTTTCACTTATACTTATAACAACAATAACAAATACATTTTTATTATAGTTAGTAAATATTAATTAAATTACAAAGATATACTTTTATAATTAAATGTAAAATTATAATTGTCATTCGGCTTCAGATTCATCACTTCCTGAGTCATCCAAATCTTGGAAAAGATCATCGTCATCACTTTCTTCAGTGTTAACTGTGAAAATAAGAGGTCTTACTTCATCCACAATCTCTTCATTAACAAAAGTATCTTTAATTATTTTATCCGTATGATCAGTACACTAAAACGTCATTACCATACTTGGTATACAATGAACTTTCTAAATGTAAATTGAAATACCTATACTTAATCGAATATTCATTATTATGAATGGCTTTTATAAATGTTTATTATAAAACTTGCATTCTTCCATAAATTTTAAATGTAATGTTAAAGCAGTGTTGAGAACCACTGGCATTTTATTATACCTATTAATTTCTATTCTACCTGCATCTGATTCTTATTGCCTTGTCATTATGTGTGAAAGTTGCAAACGCTTTTGTTCGGCAGAAATAGAGGCATTATTCATAATATATCCATCTTTCTTTGTCACGTACAATAAGTACGAGACAGCAAAGCATAAGGCGGTTTCAAGCACAATAGAACCATATATTGACAATCCTCCTTGTTAATCCGATACCCGTTCAGTTCTACCGGACAGGCTTTATTAGTTTCTCCGTAATTTAATTTTAAGTAAAAGTACTCATATTGTATATGTAAAACCTTTAATATCTAATCAGCATATATATATATATATATATATATATATATATATATATATATATATATTTTAACGATATATAGGATGACCAATAGGTCATTAATGTTTATTAGTTGTTCTGATGTACACATAGTTTATATTATATAAACAATATCGTCTTGGTATTATAAATAAATAAAACAACAGTTTTCAATGGGTAATTATACTGTACATAGACGCAGGTTGCTTTTAAATAATGACCGATTACGCTTAAGATCAGTATCTACAAAATGAAATAAAAACACATTGATCACACTATTAATATTAAATCATATACAAAATGTAAATACATCAAATATCTGTGTACGATTGCAACACAGAATACATGTCAAAACTCCCAAAAGGATTGGCTTTTCTATTATCTTCATTTAAAATCATAAAACGTAAGAATAAAAGTGCATGTATTTCTATTACCTGTAACATGTTAACAATTTTTCCCTCATTAGAAGTTATACCATTATTAACGTAAAAAATATTATTTGTCGTCGATGCTGACCTTATAGCGGTTTTAAATTCACGTTATAACAACAAATAGTAATTAACAATTTGTTTCTCCCTCATTAAGTGATGTTATTAACATATTGTGTTATATAACGTGGATTTTAAAACTCTGATTTAAAGATATATTCTAATCATAATCATTTGATATTAAACGATAAAATATACATACATCAATTTAAAATTTAATTGTAGTATTATGAAAATCATCCTGACACAACAGTATTATAAAAATGTACACCTGAGTTTAAGTTGACGATATTGGTTTATGAATATTTTATTATTCTAAGAAAAATGTTATTAAAAAATGTTTTCTATTAATTAACCTTTGTAGGCTATATGTTTTATCTATATACGAAATTTTATTTCACAACAGCATACTCATTCTACCTTGAGAAAATTGTTAACCTAGAGAAACAAGTAGGTTTGAAACTCAAACAACCCTCTGTTACCACTCGTCAATGTAGATAGAGGTCCAATGCTGGTCTGGTTTGTCTAGGGTCCGTGTTTACGATAATCGCACTCGGTCGAGGTGCGTGTCTGGTAGTTGATTAGAAGCACATACAAGTCGAAACACATTCTTATTGTGGCTGGGGTCGATTTCAAGCATCTCAACACTTCTGCCGCATACATCTTTGTGGATTTTTATCAGATGGGATTAATAGCAATGTCAACTAAACGTTTTAAAAATTTCTAATTTGAAAATAAGAGTGACGTAATCTAATTTTTTGAAATTTCATGGAAGTATCATCATCATCGAATTTTGAGATACTACCATCTCATCGTTTCACCTTGAACGATTATATTTAACCTATAAAAAAGCTAATAACCCTAATAGTTTATCAGACATTATTACATGGACATGAGGTTAGTCCTAAATTAAATGGTTTCAACGCTGCTCTGGGAATGCTGTACACATTAAAACCTTTAAGTCGCCGAAGTTTACCGTATTCACTTTCTTCAATTTTTATTGCACTCTGTTTCGAAGTGTAAACGTTTTCTAATACATAAACAGAATCTTCAATACTGTGATACGTGTAGCAGCAAAACACATTAGCTAGTTAGTTTCACCTCTATATTACTTTACATGCAAGCCTGATCTTATCATAAATAAATACATCTGTCAAAAAGCTGATTAAACATAACTCCACGGCCAGGTATCAAGCAACCCTTATAGCTCTTAGTCAACCAATAGGGCCTACAACTACATACAATCGACTAGCACTGCTTTAGCAGAGGATCAAACGAAAAACACACGCACGCACGCACGCAAGCTCGCACGTACGCTCGCACGTACCACGCACGTCGAACGCTCGACGCACGCACGCTCGCACTACCAAAACGTACGCACGCTCGCACGTACGCAAGCCACGTACGCCGTTCGCACGACGCCCCACCAACGCACCACCACACACACACACACACACACACACACACGAGAGGCGAAAACACGCTAAAGCGAAAAACTTGTAAACTACATGAATCAAGACGGTGGAGCACCGCTAGAAAAAAACAGGTTATTAACAAAACCGAAGGAAAGCTTAACGTTTTGAAAATATAATTATTATTATTATTAAACAACAATACATCATTATTATTTAATAACATGCTTTATCGGTTTCTTCTTCTTCTTGACCGTGAGTCGTCCTCATCATCATCATCATGATTTTGAGATTTGCCCTTCACCCTATCTCATCGCTCTTCTTTCTCTTCTGTGAATCATCATCTTGGATGTGAGATACACCAGCTCAACCACGTCATCGCTTTCATCATTATCTTGAACGGTTATGTTGTAATAGTTTATTAACAAGTCAGTAAAATCTCTAATGTCCGCTGATGTTGGCTCATAAACAGGAGAATACATTATAGTAATGCTCACTCGATGACAGTTACACTTTAAAGAGCGAAACACACGAGAAACGAGAACGCAGCTACTTGAGTCTTGTGCGCAAGCGTACTCGTCAATGTTAGTAGAATCGGACATCTTCGGGATGTCTGAAGTATTGACCTAACCACACTCTAACATAGCCCCTCATGTTTATAAATCTAAATGTCTCTTTTATGGTCGAGGTATTTTCCTAAAACAGAACGCAGCTATTTGTCTGTGCGAGCGTGCTCGTCACGTTCTAGAATGGACATTTGGATGTCTGGATTGACCTAAACACTTAACATAACCCCTGGATATGTTTTAAATCTAAACGCCTCTTTATGGTCGGTATTTTCTCCTAAGACGCCGCGACCCGAACGTTGACGAGCACGCTCGCGCACAGACCAAAGGCTAGCTGCGTTCTGGCTTTAGAAAATACCTCGACCATAAAAGAGACATTTAGATTTATAAACCAGGCTGTATGTGGTTATAATTTAGACATGAATGCGATTCTACGTACATTGCTACGCTTGCACAAGACTCAGGCTAGCTGCGTTCGCTCTGTGTTTCGTTAAAGTGTAACTGTCATCGAGTGAGCATTACTATAATTTCTCCTGTTTATGAGCCAACATCAGCGGACATTAGAATTTTATGACTTGTTAATAAACTATTACAACATAACCGTTCAAGATAATGATGAAAGCGATGACGTGGTTGAGCTGGGTGTATCTCACATCCAAGATGATGATTCACAGAAGAGAAGAAGAGCGATGAGATAGGGTGAAGGGCAAATCTCAAAATCATGATGATGATGATGAGGACGACTCACGGATCAAGAAGAAGAGAAACCGATAAAGCATGTTATTAAATAATAATGATGTATTGTTGTTTATAATAATAATAATATAATATATTTTCAAAACGTTAAGCTTTCCTTCGGTTTTGTTAATAAACTGTTTTTTTCTAGCGGTGCTCCACCGTCTTGATTCATGTTTGCAAGTTTACAAGTTTTCGCTTTAGCGTGTTTTCGCTCTCGGGTTGGTGTGTGTGTGTGTGTGGTGCGCATCGTGCGTGCGTGACGTACGGCGTGCGAACGCGTACGTGTGAGCTTCGTGCGAGCTGCGTACGTTTGTGCGTGCGTGCGACGTGCGTCGTGAGCGTTCGCACGTGCGTGCGTCGTGACGTCGTGCGAGCGTGCGTGCGTGCGTGTTTTCGTTTGATCCTCGTGTAAAGCGTGCTGTCGATTGTATGTAGTTGTTGGCCTTATTGGTATGATTTTTATAAGCAGCTATAGATGACTACATGTTTGCTTGCTAGTACTTCGTGTTATGTATTAACGTCAGCTAATTTGACAGATGTTAATAATATTGTATTGTAGATCGGCTTATGTAAAGTAATATAGAGGTAAACTAACTTGCTAATGTGATACTTTATTGCAATGAAATCGTTACACGTATCAACAGTATGAAGATTCATGTTTATCGATAACATTAGAAAAACTGTGACTTATCTACTGTAAACAGAGTTATGATAAACATTACATTAGATGTGAATATCGAGTATAACTTCGTGTAACAATTAAATTACATTCTAATTGTTTAGAGCATTCAGAATCGTTACAAACCATTTTTTTAGACTAATCCATCATGTCCTATATTGTGATTTTCTTTAATGTCTGATTAGAATATTAGTAAATATTATAATCTTATTAAAATAGTTAATATACTAATATAATTCAATGTTCAAGGTGATAATTATGGTAGTTATCGTTCAAACGTACATCGATGATGTATAATTTCTCATTGAAGTTTCTACGTTAAAGATAAGAATTTTTTAAGTTGACATCACTTTGATGTATTCAATTATGAATTTTTATAATACTGTTTTGTCTGTGAATACTATTAATAGCAATCTATGTATATAAATCCGACAACTAGATGTTTCGAGCAGTTAACGTGTTGAGATAAGTATAGTAATATATCGATCGAGAACTATATTATATTATGTTGTTAAAATTCGTATGCAATTAAATTACTATAAACTGTCCGGTAGAACTGAACGGGTATCGATTAACAAGGAGGATTGTCAATATATGGTTCTATTGTGCTTGAAACCGCTTAATGCTTTGCTGTCTCGTACTTATTGTACGTGACAAAGAAAGATGGATATATTATGAATAATGCCTCTATTTCTGCCGAACAAAAGCGTTTGCAACTTTCACACATAATGACAAGGCAATAAGAATCAGATGCAGAGAATAGAAATTCAATAGGTATAATAAAATGCCAGTGGTTCTCAACACTGCTTTAACATTACATTTAAAATTTATGGAAGAATGCAAGTTTATAATAAACATTTATAAGCCATTCATAATAATGAATATTCGATTAAGTATAGGTATTTCAATTTACATTTAGAAAGTTCATTGTATACCTAAGTATGGTAATGACGTTTTAGTGTACTGATCATACGATAAAATAATTAAAGATACTTTTGTTAATGAAGAGATTGTGGATGAATAAGACCTCTTATTTTCACAGTTAACACTGAAGAGTGATGACGATGATCTTTTCCAAGATTTGGATGACTCAGGAAGTGATGAATCTGAAGCCGAATGACAATTATAATTTTACATTTAATTATAAAAGTATATCTTTGTAATTTAATTAATATTTACTAACTATAATAAAATGTATTTGTTATTGTTGTTATAAGTATAAGTGAAAGGTGTCAATTGAAATTACTTATAGGTAATTAGTAATCGATTATTATTTTTATTATACAAAGTTGCATTTCTTCACAAATTATATAATGTTAAAGCAGTGTTGAGAACCACTGGCATTTTATTATACCTATTGAATTTCATTCTACCTGCATCTGATTCTTATTGCCTTGTCATTATGTGAAAGTTGCAAACGCTTTGTTCGGCAGAAATAGAGGCATTATTCATAATATATCCATCTTTCTTTGTCACGTACAATAAGTACGAGACACAAAGCATTAGGCGGTTTCAAGCACAATAGAACCATATATTGACAATCCTCCTTGTTAATCCGATACCCGTTCAGTTCTACCGGACAGCTATAGCTATTTATTATACGCGTAAACGTAAACAGAAAGTTGTTTTAGTTGCATATGTTTAACAGAAATGTTGTACATGTGAATGATGCCTCTAAAATTTGTTTCCAGTGCAGAATTAGCTGATTTTAGTCTTGTTTTTTATTTATTTAAATGTACATGTTTAATTACAGCTGATACAAGCATCATACCTTTTTAATAATAACTGCCTGGATACCAGGTCTGTGTGTTATATATGTATATGTATACAGTATGATACTTCAACCGATGCAGGTAAACTACTATTTTTAACATCGATAATAAGCCTTAAAACCTGTTATTGTTTTATTACGTCACCTATAACAATGCGAGTGTAAGTTATGACATTTATTGATTTGGCTGATTGATTGTTAATTGATTTGTTTAGATTTATCTGGTTAATTACTTAATTGCTTTGTTTTAAAAGTCATGCGTGAGATAGAGAAAAGAAAGTATGATCGCTACCATTAAGCCATTTTATTACCGTTAATAGATTGTTTTATGATCCATTATTTCTTTGATTGGTTGATTGATTGACTTATTTTTTACATGGAAGGAGAGAGAGAGAGAGAGAGAAAGAAAGTTTCTAAGATATAATTTAAAGAGAAATGCTGTCCAGTTGCAAACAAAAGGATTAATACATAGAAATAACTAAGACCTAGCTCCACATAACTGACTCAACCTAGCTACACTAGACCAAATCTAAGACTTATTAGACCATTAGTCATGCTAATGCTAGATCAGTTACACCATAAACTCAGCTCAAGACTAAAATACAGTCTCACTTAGAGCTCAAAAGACTTAATTGATACAGAGTTGAAAATACGGTCTCACACGTGGATGTGCAGAAATTAGGTTGAAAATGCGGTCTCACACGTGGTTGTAAAAATAGGGTTGAAAATACACGTCACATAAGCGTGTAAAATAAGTGGAAAATCGTCTCACACGTGATGTGCAGAAATTATTGAAAACACGGTCTACACGTGAATGTGCCAAAATATGAAAAATATGTCTCATAAGCGAAAAATAGGGTGGAAAATCCGGTCTCACACGAGGTATATAAAAAAGGTGGAAAATACGTCCTACACGTAAGCGTGTAAAAATAAGTGGAAAATGGTCACGTGAGCGTAAAAATGAAAGCTTGACGTAAAAAGATGATGGTGCCTTTCTACTGTCAACCGTTTATTAGTTGAGATGATCGTCCTATTTTCACAGTTTTCGCTTTTATAGCGCCATGTTTAGGAAGCGGACTCTGCTTCCGTCATCAGGCTTAGTCCAGAGAAGGACTGCTTTCGCACATACGTCGAAGTCATACATTATGATATTTCCAAAGCACTTGACCATACTCAAATTCTAACTTGATACTTTTCATTTACAAGTCTGATACCTTTGCCGTTGAGCTAATGAATAATCCAAAATAGATTTTTTACAACTTACAGTAGTTTATCGCGCATGTTGCGCCGTAACCTATTGCGCAGGTATATTGCTCTTAAGCTCTTCGCGGATTATTGGGATCCATATGAGTTTCATTTCTACACTAGCTTGGCTTATTTGATTTTCTGCTAATGCAATATATGTGGCTTCTTTGTGCTCTCGCCCGTTGCCACTGTATGCATGTTATTCCATTGGATGCGGAGGTTTTCGTTCCAGATGTTGTTCTTATGTTCCTGAGTTCTCACTTTGAGTGGTCTACTGCACTCTTATGTATACTCTGTCGCATTTGCATGGTAGGTTGTATATACAATTCTTGGAATGCTGGTCTTCATTTTGTGGTTTGGTTTTGGTTAATATTTCCATGCGAGATCTTGTCGATTTGAAGGCAGTGCGGGTCCTGTATTTGATGCCTACCTATACTCCATATTTTGTCTAAGCTACCTTGTATATATGGTATTATCGCTGTGTATATAGGTTCTTCTTCTTTGGTTGCCATTCTTTTCCTGTTTAGGTTAGGTGTTAGATCGAGGTAACCATTTTCTTTAAGTGTTCTAGTGATATTTTCCTTTTATTTACCAGTGTTCAAGTTCAAATTTTTAGTTTAAACAGCTGACAATTTCCAAAGCAGTTGTTACAGCATAATAACATCTGTTTAAATGTGCAACCAATTTTTTAAAAGATCATTCAATAAAATCGTCAAAAGTTGAAGTTGTTAACAATCATAAACAGGAGCAATTATGTAAGTATCAATAGAATTTCTATTAAAGCTGAATAACCTTTATGTTTATAGATATCTAATCTAGTTTAGAGAATCGTTAAATATTCAACAAGAATCGGCGCAGACAATAATCAACAAGTTCGATATTATATTTGTGATAGTAAATTCGTTACAGTAACAAATAACTTTCAAAGCACCCATAAGGATCACGGAAATTTTACAAAGTGATTGTTCTAAGTAAAAGGAAAAATATAGTAAAATAAACTCAAAGTATGTTGTCCGGGTATAATTATTGAACTGATTTATTATTAAACATAAACCTAGTTGTTTTTAGTGATGAGATGATCCAAAAGTAATAGGAATACTGTATCTTCACCTGATTTTTCAAAGACCATTTAATATGATAATACATAACTCGGAAGATTGACCCCTACAATTGGTAAATGGTTACAGCGATCTTTTGAAGAATGAACGATAATTCAATCGGGAAGAAAAGAAAGAACCAAAAAATCACGTTTTAGATATGAGTTGTATAATTATTTTTTGAGTATATATATATATATATATATATATATATATATATATATATATATATATATATATATATATATATATATATATATATATATATATCTTTGAGTGGAGAGTGTTCAACTCTCCTTATTGTTCCAATCCAATTTATTTGTTCATTTTAAGTCTTGAAAGCAAAGGGAGTGATGTAAAAAATTACCTATATAAATCGTTGAGATGGCAGAAAACTAAACTAACCCCATACTACAGCAAACCTCGGTATGTGACTTACCAAAGATCCATAAGGATGGAATTCTTCTGAGACCAATTGTGAGCTCGAAAAATTCACCTTGTCACCCATCTGCTAGGCATCATCATACTCTTACCGGGAAAAACCGTGGAAACCGTCAGAAACTTCCAAACGAACTACAATGGAAGGCTGGTAAACTTAGACATCGTCAGCCTATTCACAAATGTGCCACAGATAAGGCACTATGATAAGGAACAAAATTTCGCACTAAATTATACGAGATGAGATATTTATATATTATTTTTCTGAATAATGAATTGGTTATTGTTTATTTGTATTTAAATGTAACTAATATTAAGATGAAAAACTTGAGTTTATTTTAATAAGTTATTTATATATTCAATTTGAATATATTTAAATTACGCGGTATTTGCAAGTGCATTGATGTGTTGGGAAGGAATGGCGCCGTCACAATAATGATGGACAGTGTTTAAAACAGTCGCATACAGTGAGCGAACACAAAGAGTCGAGATAAGTAAGCGAACAGAAAGGGTCACATAAAAATAAGTGATCAGAATTGCAGTATAAGCGACATAGTATAGTCACGCTGCCCTATAAAGTGTTAAAATTACAAATAATAATTAATTAACGGTGATAGGGAAGAAGTAGAAAATTATCTTCCGTGTAAAAATAATAAAAAGTGACGTAATAAGTGAAGATAACGCGTTTTGTGTGTCTCAGAACCGTAATCAATTGTGTTTAAATAGTGAACAATAAATATTATGGACAGTAATCGACCCAAATTGGAAATCAAAGTATAAAGGACAAAACTCGAATTCATTGATGCGTAAAAGGAGCATTCGCGGGTTGTAAATAGCTTGTATTTTGTTGCGCAGGTTATTTGTAGTCAAAACTGAACGATTAAGTAAAAACTGTATAGTTAATATATCAAACAATTATTTACTAAAATCATTAACTGATGAAAGAAAATTAGAAGCGTATTTATCTACACAAAAGTATAAGGAAAAATAAGGACAACAATAGAGAAGCAGTTCCAGGGTGCCTGTAGATAACATCATCGGAAGAGCAGGCTCTAACCTATCTGAGGTCCCCTTATCATCGGTCAAAGAAACGCCAGCATTACATCATCAGTTTTGCAACGAAAATAAGTAAGAACCTTTTTGTTTGTGTTAATAAATAAAACTTTTATGTGCTTGATTTCTCGAAACTTTACATTTAACTGTCGCAATTAAATGAATACAATCGTTTAATTCTGATAAGGATTTTATTTGTTATATGTTAGTTTTAAGAAGGTTATCTTATATTATAGTTTTGATTTTATATACATATTGGAATTTAATTAAATGAGTGTAAAGTTTGATTTTCTTTTGTTGCTAAAGATTATTAATATCACAAGGTTACACAATTATTGAATATATAAATGCAGGATAAGGTCAACTCAATAGGAATCCAGATAAATAAATAAATCAAAATGGGCATACTTTTGGGCAATGATAACAGAAATTGTTTCTTTATATTAACTTGAGCTAGCCGTTGAAATAAATTAAGAAAGGAGTTAGTAAACATAAAGCTTAAAATTCATTTACGCAAACCGAAATTAATTAGTAAGCAAAGCAAAATTAACAAGTAATTGATATCCTTATAAATTGAACCCATTCAGTTTTAATAAAACGTTATAAAAAATAATCATCTCAGGTATCAACTTTTATTCAGAAATGTTGGGATTATAAAAAATTTAAAAGAATTCAAATCTTATACTTTGGAGCGGGTTAAACGAACAAAAGTAGTATCTAAAGTTGCAACCTTCGTTGTTTGACAACACGACAAGCATAAGCTGGATGAAGTCCAAGATCGTCCAAACAACCGCACACCCTCCATAAGATTCACAATGGAATTGGAGTGGGAACAAAAGCTGCCATTTCTGACTGTACTTGTACACAATAGTGACGACAAGTGCATACAGGAAACTTACCCTTACAGGTAGGTACCTACACTACAACACCAATCACCACTATAGCGTGAAGTTAGGCGTGGAAAGATGTTTGTACGATGGAGCGAGAACTATGTTCAAAATAATAGGACCTGGTAAAATAAAAGGAAAATATCACTAGAACACTTAAAGAAAATGGTTACCTCGATCTAACACCTAACCTAAACAGGAAAAGAATGGCAACCAAAGAAGAAGAACCTATATACACAGCGATAATACCATATATACAAGGTAGCTTAGACAAAATATGGAGGATAGGTAGCATCAAACACAGGATCCGTACTGCCTTCAAACCGACAAGATCTCGATGGAAATATTAACCAAAACCAAACCATAAAATGAAGACCAGCATTCCAAGAATTGTGTACAACCTACAGCGATCTTCCTAGAATGATGGATAATATCAATCGCAGGAAGAAAAAACAGAACCTAAAGAAATCTCCACGTTTAGATAGATGTATAATTATGATATATATATATATATATATATATATATATATATATATATGTGTGTGTGTGTGTGTGATGTGTGCTGTGTGTGTGTGTGTGTGTGTGTGCTGTGTGTGTGTGTGTGTGCGTGTGTGTGTTGTGTGTGTGTGTGTGTGTGTGCGTGTGAGGTGTGTGTGTGTGTGTGGTGTGTGTCGTGTGCTGTGTAGTGTGTGTGTGTGTGTGTGTGTGTGTGTGCTTGTTTGGTGTGTGTGTGTGCTGTGCGTGTAGTGTGCGTGTGTGTGTGTGTGTTCTTGCTTTGTGTGTGCGTGTGTTTGTGCGTGTGTGTAGTCGTGTGCGTTGTGTTGCGTGCGTGTGCGTGTTGCGTTTTGTGTTGTGCGTGTGCGTGTGCGTGTGCTGTGGCGTGCGTGCGTTTGTTTGCGTGAATGACGTGCGTGCGTTGCGTTTGAATGCGTGCGTGCGTGCGTGCGTTTGTTTCGTGCGTGCGTGTGTGCGTGTGTGTGTGTGTGTATTTTCCAAACCTATTTTAAATTGTAAGCCTATATTTCATTGAGCTGAATTATTAGAATACAACAAAAGGAAGGTGTAGCTTACGTATTGAATCTGAAACGTTTTTCTTTTCGTTTTTGTTAGAAACCAATATATCCGTGTAGAAAACGAAAACTACATATATGTATTTGTTTAATCAAGTGTGAAAATCCAGTGACAGCACTGTTTGTAACTTTATTAAACAAATTCCACATAAAATGACAGCAAAAATCACTCCACCTTCTTCGTTCCTAACAACCCAATTTTTCGTTATTAAAATGGCGTTCTCTTGTTTGAAGAACCAGAAAGAAAAAGAAACATGTGACATCTTTTAGCAAATCGGAAATTTTTCAAGTAGTACGTCGAATATTGCCAAGTTTACTAAAATTGAAATTAAACTTAAGGATGTTGCGTAACAACAAGCATAAAAAATTGCAACTCACATATGTGAAAATATTACTTTCCTAAAGAGCATATTGATTCCCAAATTTTAAAAAAATATTTAAATGCGCTTTTGATTTATGTAAAATTTTTAATTTTTATTTAAAAATTTCTCCGTATCTCAGCAATTAAGCCCTTTAAGGGTTCATGTACCTGTATCAAATTTTATCAATTAATGAGAGCACTCTGGGGTAGAGCGCTGTCAGTCGAATATAGTAACACCATGTAGATTAATTATGTTCTATGCAATGTTTTGATACAAGGCGTAATTTAGCGGCCAAAAAGTTCCTAAGGTAGTTTTTAAGTGTTTAAATATCTCAATCATGTTTAATTTTATGAGAAAATGTGTGTACATACTTAAAAAGAAATTAATATTGCAAACATTTCCTTGTAAAGTTTCTTAATATAAAGCAAAATAAGTGTAAAAATGAAATCAATATTATTGAAAAAACTTTATTATTAATATTTTTATAGAAACTGGTGATTTTGGAATTTTTTTAAAGTTAGCATCTAGTTGTGTATTAACCTCTATCTGGCATGAAGTTTTAAACATCTGCTTGACATAGATTATTGTTTTTGTTTTTACAATGTTGCCTATAGAGGTTGCACAATTATCCTGAAAAAGCTATTAAATTTATTTCATATCTTTCAATTTCCATTTTGTAGGTTTGAAGGTCGTCGTGTTGTTCCAGACCAGATGTGTTAAATTAATGCGATTTAGAATTTTTACACGTAGCTGCCCAGCGTATATGTCATACCTCCAAAAAAAGTAACTCAGACAAAGAAGCATATTGATTTTCTAAAAGTCACACTTATTACAAACATATTCTGACACTAGATTTCAGTTTTTGTAAAAATATAGCTAAAATTTCATTTTGGGCCTTAATGGATTAATAGACCATTGAACCACCAAACATCCAGCATCGCAACCAGCGAAATACAACAAGTAAATAAAATAATTAAGTACTATTGATTACTTTTGGGTTCTCACATTTTTTGAAACTGTTACACAGGGAAGGTTATTGTGATCGGTCAAAAACTTGAAGTTGAGTTAAGAGCTCGAAATATAAAAATGTTCATTTTAAAAATGTGCGTAACCAATGTAACGGTAACCGAACGTAAAAACATAGATGTTAATGTGCGTTTGACGTTATACGATCAAAGACGTATTGTTACCATTAAATAGCTCTAAATAGCTCAAACTTCACTTTCTTGGTTCAGTCACCAGAAACCTTGTTACCTTGGGTAAATAAATGATAGAATAAATAACAGAAATTATAGAATCAGGCAAGTTCGGAAACCAAAGAGTCAATTAGAACGGTGAACACCTGCTGAACATCTGTGTGGAAAGAAGCCTGTTTGTATCCAATACGTGGTTTAAACATAAAAATGTGCATATGTATACATGGCAAAGAGGTGAATCTAAAAGTATGATAGACTTGATAGTGTATGATGAACGGCTTAGAAACTTGGTGAAAGACACAAAAGTAATGCGCGGAGCGGAGTGTGGATCGGACCATTTTTTGGTTGTATCGAGAGTGTGTTTAGGGCAAAAGTGGGTCTGGAGAAGGAAAGCAAACGTAGTGCGTACGTCCAGAATTAGGGTTGAAAAACTAGTGGATAATGGTGCGAGAATGAAATACGCAGATGCGAACAAATAAAAGACACTGACGTTGAAAGTGCATGGATAAGCTTGAAAAACTCTGTTGTCAATTGTGCCGTGCGAATATGTGGAAGAGTGACTGTAGGTAGACGAAAAAAATGTCCTTGGTGGAATGAGTCGGTAAAAAAGGCAGTATGTAAGAAAAAAGATGCGTACATGGCAATGATTGCTGCAAAAAATGAGACTGAGAAGTAGCGATTGTATGAGGTGTACAGATTAAGAAATAAAGAAGCGAAGGAGGCAGTGAGAATAAGTAAAGAGGAAGTGATGGCTGTGGAAGGAGAGATAATGCAGAATGATTTTGAGGGAAACAAAAACTCTTCTGGAAATGGGTCAAAAATACAAAACGTGGGCCAAAACAGAACGCTGCAGGAGTGATGAATGCTAGAAACGAAATAGTATGGGACGATTGTGAAGTGAGGAAATGCTGGCAAGAATATTTCGGAAAGCTGTACAGTAGTGAGGAAAGTAAGACTGTAGGATTAAATAAGCAGAATATAGAAGAAATGATGAATGAAACTGAGAAGGATATTTGAATAAATGAGGTAGAGAAAACGGTAGGAAGGAAAAAAACGGCAAGGGAGCAGGCGTAGATGAAATCACTGGTGAAATGCTCAAGTATGGTGGTGCAAAGCTTATACGAAGATTGTGTGAATTATTCAATGTATGCATTATGTATGGAAAAGTGCCGAGTGATTGGAAGAGCGCGATCATTGTACCATTGTATAAGGATAAGGGGAACAAGAGTGATTGTAAGAACCACAGAGGAATAAGCTTTCTCAGCGTGCCTGGTAAAGTATTTGGAAGAATACTGATTGATAGAGTACGCGAAACTACACAAACTAAGATTTGGGATGTGCAAGGTGGCTTCATGCCAGGGAGAGGATGTGTCGATCAGATAGTTGCTCTCCAGCAGGTGATCGAAAAGTGTTTAAAGGTAAAAAGGAAGTTGTACTGTGCGTTTGTAGATCTGGAGAAAGCATATGACAGAGTGAATAGGGAGAAGCTGTGCGAAATATTAAATGAATATGGCGTAAATAAAGGTCTAATAAACGGAATAGGGAAGTGAGAGGAGGTTTGAGTGAATACTTTAAGATTGAGCAAGGAGTGCGACAAGGCTGTGTGATGTCACCGTGGTTGTTTAATGTATACATGGATAAATGTCTTAGACAAGCATGTACCGATACAAATGGTGTAATGATTGGTGACGTAAATGTACGACTTCTGGTGTATGCAGATGACACAGTCTTATTAAGTAACAGTGTGGATGAGCTGTAAACCGCTCTGAGGAAGTTTGATACAGTCTGTGAGAGCATGGACCGTGGTGTTCAATCGGGAAGGTGGAAAGGAGAGTAGAGTATTTACTCTGCAAGATGAAACTGTGGAGCAAGTAGACGAAATGGTATATCTCGGTAGAATGTTTACTGCAGACGATACAATTGAGAGCGAGATTGGACGAAGGGTCAATGCTGGAAGGAAGGTGATTGGAAGTATGTGGACGATAATAAGAAATGAAAGCATGAGCTTAGCTGCGAAACGAGCAATCTATAATGGCGTATTCGTCCCGTCAGTACTGTATGGAAGTGAGACATGGGTATGTCAAAAAAAGCACGAAAGAAAAATAAATGCCGTGGGTATGAGATTCCTGAGAAGCGCATGTGGTAAAACGAGAAGGGACAAGATAAAAAAATGAATGCATAATGACGGAGTGTGGTGAGGAATAGACGATGATGGATAGATATAAAAGTTGTACATTACGTTGCTTTGGTCACATTGAGAGAATGAACAACGCAAGATTAACGAAACAAATATATGTGGGTGAGGTTAGGGGAAAGGCCGGCCCTAGTAGGCCGCGTAAAACTTGGCTGAATGTAGTAGAATCTATAATAAAGGAAAGAAAGATAAGGAGTTTTAAAAATAAAAGGGCATGTCAGAAACTATGTATGAATCTTGCGGAAGCTAGGGAGGTATCTAAAAAAGTGTTTTCATATTTCATTTTCAGTTTCTGGTTTCCGGTGGGAAGCCTTTCCCAATCGGTTGATTCAAATATTGTTAACCTATTTTAACAACAAATATCAGTAGCCGTCTATTTTTTACTGAAAGCGGCAGCTGCAATTGCTGTTAAAAATGTTGTAAACGTTTACCTGAAATGCACGTTTTTATTCCACGAATCCTAAGTCTTTTATATCATTCGTTAAATTAGAGGTCGAGCTGTGTTAGTACTGAAGAGAATAACAAATTCGAAAGAAATAAATATGCATAAACAAATTACTTTTTTTCTAACTGCATTGTTTCTTGGTTTGAATTGATATAAATTTAAGCCGTCACTATATTTTTGCTGATAAATGCAATAAAAACATTTTCCACTGCTGATTTAGTATAAAAGTGGAAACATCCTTTTTTTTAGTATAATTTTTATTAGTATGAATAACACTGCTTAAAGTGGAAATGTAATTATTTTTTAATAAATAATGTTTCTTACTCAAAGGACGTAGATGCAAATCGCATTGAGGTTCCACTTTCTAACTTCAGCAGAAAATAAAATGAAATATTCTATTTTCATAAAATACAGCATGCGAACTCAATTTCATTAAATAAAACTTCTAGTGCTACTTGGTAGTAAAGTAACTTTGGCCAGATTAGGTTAAAAATAATGATACAGTGGTTGGTTGAATTTTAATTATGAGAAAATGGAACACTTTTATTTTATTATTTAAGGCGGAAGATTATTAATGGTTACTATTTTGAACCGCTATGAAACAGAACTTAATTTAAAACATTGCTTTTTTCAAAAATTCTTCGCAAGTTTTAATTTTTTATGACTTTGTTTCACATGGAGACAAAAACCGAGAGATTGTGCATTAAGATAAGATCTGAAAATTGTAGTCAGTTAAGGACCTGCTGCATAATTTTATGCGCATTCTGCTTTACATAAATTTGAATTTTTTAAATGAAAATAATTATTACTATTGAGAAGCTTCAATATGTATGAAAAACGATGGCGAAGTATTAATGACACCCAAAAATAGTGATGTTCTAACAATGGTTCGTTTAGATAATTATTCTCAGATTAGCACTCCTATTTGACTTGATGCCAAAATTAAAAGCGGTTAGAAATATTTCTGCCCACGCCTAACACTTCAGAAATATAAATCACGTATTTCATTAAATTCGTTTTTTGTTTTTTCAGGTTAATTTCAGACAATGCGTTTCTTTGATAGACCCTACTTTATAAAGAACTTGATTGTTAGCTTTAAGAGTAACATTTTAGCTAAAAGAGAATGGTAAAGAAAAACCGACATATCGCTATGAAAGATCTACTTCTGATGATCTTGCTGAATTAACACTATCACGTTGTGAACGTGTTGAGTCAGCTTTGTGTCAAGGTATCGGTTAAATCGATGGGACATTTGTAGAACTGCTACAGTAACTACCACCATTACTCCCACCCCCAAGTGTACACACAAAATCGTCCTGTTTCCTGAATTTACTTCTATTACTGTGGCATTTTCTACTTTAAAATGCAAATGTAATTTACGTTCTATTCAGATTTAAACTGAACATTTTTGTACCGTGAGATAAAAGAATTTCGTGTATGAATATATTTCTAAAGGCGTTTGTAATGTAAACGTTTGTGTATTCTTAGAGTTACTCGAATATTAGTTTCTGCCAAATTAAGCTTTAGAAAATGTTTTCTAAGTATACAGTTAGTTGATTTTAATTAACTACGTGAGCTTTTAATGGTTCCTTGATTAGAAATAATACCTACAACCACCGATTTTCAAATAAGCTATTCTGTCTACTCGTATTTTCTGTAAGTGTAATCTTATTAGTGTGGGATTGTAGCTTCTACTGCCAACACCTTATGTATGGCATAAATTTCCATTAATTTAAACTTTACTGAGAGTTGAGCAGTTGAACTAATATAAATGATTAAAATTTATGGGACTTCGTTCCTTACAGTACAAGTTTAATCCCATGCTTAATATGTCTTTACTAATTGCACAAATTGCAATTTTGACGTGCATACTCATAGTGTGCAATTTATAAATTTGTATTATTCATCAATAATACCAATATCAAGCTGATTACAAAATTTAATGCTATTTTTTTGGAAAGTTGCACAGAAACCGACATTTTTAGGTCAATCAGAACCATAACGTAACATAAAATCGGTCTAATCGTATTGATTATTTGTTGCCACACATCTAGTATTTACAGCTGTCCTATTATGTTCCCAACAACTGATGTGTGTCACGACACAAACACATTTCTAATGATTCATTTTATAACTTAATGTTTTCTTTACTTTAGGGAGATGTATGGTAAAATCCATATCATTTATAATTACTACAACTGGTGGAAAGATTCGGACACGCTGTACGCCATAGACGATTTTCTATAATTGGCTGAGAAATTTCTGTTTAAAATTATTTTTCTGTCTTTTTAACATTAATCTTCTGCGAGGGTTCTACAGCTTTTAAGCTGAAAGCAAGGGCTCGTGTGATTACGCCACTGAATACTACGAAAAACGTTGTATAGTTCGGTTTCCAAAAATTTTATTAATTTTAATAAAGATTTATAGTTCATATAATAGGTTGAGGGAGGAGGGAGGGACTTGAGACGGTCACTGTATATAAAATAGCTCAAAACCTGAATTTAGTCAGTTCCACTGTTGTGGAGATTATTAAAAGATTTGAACAAACTGCGGCTGTTAATATTAAGGAAAAAAGTACTGATTGTCAACAACATGTCACTTTGAGTAGTTAAAGTGTGTAACTGTTCAAGAAAAGCTAGTTTGCGAGAAATAAATGCACTTGAGAATGCTGAGGCAGGGTTTATATCTCTCACGAGAACGTTTCAGAGAATGGATTCAGAAGCCAGGACTTTGATACTTTTATAATTGGCATATAATATTAATGAAATTATTAAAAATATTTAGGTTAAAGCAAATCCCCTGTTAACAGACCCTTAAAGAAGAAACGTCTAGCGTTTAGTGTCAAAGATTAGAAAAAGGGTAAGAGCATTTGGACAGGAAGCTTTCCACAAAGACTGTTTTAAACGCACTGTACAGTTTCCCCAATGACAAACGATTTTGAAGTGCATGTCAGCAGATGATTTCAAAAGGCTCAGATTGATAAACACCACAGTTAATGCTCAATCTGTACAATGAGTACAAAACATCTATGCCCTGATAGAAAGTCCATTCTCCAACAGGGCGGCGTTTCATTCGATACCGTCCAAAGTACAAAGGAATTAATGTATGACCGTGAGATATCTATATTGAATAGTCCATATCGAAAGTAGTTTAAACGTAATAGTGTGAAATAAAAAAAGAAAGGTTATAGCTATGCTTAACATACATTAAATAGGTATACAACTCGATATTTTCTTCATTATCGCTAAGTCGACTGATTACTTCATTTCGGCTAAGACGTCTGTGTGCAAGCGCGCGCGTGTGTGTGCACGCGAGCATGCGTGAGTACGTGCGTGCGTGTGTGTGTGTGTGTGTGTGTGTGTGTGTGTGTGTGTGTGTGTGTGTGTGTGTGAGTGTGCGCGCGTCTGCGCTTGTGAGAGTCTGTGAACGTGTGCTTGTGCGTATTCACTTGTGTGGGTGCGTGAGTGCGTATGAGGTGCGTGCATACGTGTGTTCACGTGTGCATGTGTATGTGTATGCTTGTTTGCGTGTGTGCCCGTGTCCATGTGTGTATGTGCGTGATTCAGACTTTGATTTTATAAATTTTTGCAATTGGCATATAATAATAATGAAGTTATTAAAAATATTTAGGTTAAAGAATAGTACCTGTTAACAGCACTTTAAAAAGGAAACGTTTAGCGCTTAGTGGTAGAGATTTTACAAAAAAGGGTAAGAGCATTTCGACAGGTAGCTTCCCTTTCAAACGAACTATAAGGTTTTCCCAATGGTAAACTCAAAAATCTTTTAAAAGGAAGATTTAACAAAGACTCGTCTATCCATATATAATGAAGCCCAAGATAAATTTAAAGAAAACAACGTGTGGATAATTGATGGTAAAATTTACATTAAACGAGGGTCAACTGTAGACACAATTACCACTACGGAGGAACTACAAAATCTGAATTAGCAATAACGCCAGACCATACTACAGAAAACATTCATTAGTTTTAAATCTCAAAATAGTATTACTTATAATAAATGATTATTTTTTTATAAACAGCTTAATAACGACTTAGGACCTTCAGGCTTGCACATAAATCTAAGGGCCTTTTTGACAGAATCTTGTATGTAAAATATTTTAATTAGCATTTTTCCATTTTCAATAACGCCAGCCCTTATTACAGAAATCATTCATTAGTTTTAAATATCAAAATAGTATTACTTATAATAATATAATTGATTAAAATCCTTTATCTTTTTATTTACAAATTTAATTATAACTATTAATTAAAACCAAAATATATTGTGCGTAACAGTATGTCGATACCCAGATGCATACGTCCTACCTTAAAAGTTAGTGTTAGACACCTTATGTCAAATATCCCCATCCCCCATAACCATTACTATGACCTGTATGTAGTTTTAAAATATACCGCTATGTTGAGCCAGCTATATTACAGAATACATTCATTAGTCTATACACAACTAGATGGCGCCACAAACAAATTCAAATTTTAGGACAAGACCTGTTTTATAAGACGCCCGAACAAGTTCCGATTACGACAAGGGGGGCTAATACCCGGAAGCAAGGTCCGAAGACCTATATATATATATATATATATATATATATATATATATATATATATATATATATATATTATACGTATAAGCATTGATTAATAAGTAGAGAAGATACGCAACGGTAACGCTTCAAAGTGTACCTAGTCTCCTTCCACTTTCCTGCTTAGTATATTACCGCAACGCACCCAGCAGCCAACAAACTGTATGCTAAGAAAGTGGCTTCTCTGTAAACCATTCTAAAACTAGCTTATAACTCGTTTTACAAATTTAATTGACAATGCTCGATCTGTTTGACGAGTCAGCAGGTTACATGCATAACAGCAGTTAAGAAAACAAGTCGCTAGAATCATTTTATTTTTTTAAAAGTGTGAAATTTCATTTTTTTAATCATTTAAAATGTTTATTAAGCATCAATTACAAATATACTATTATTATTCCTTACCAACATTGATCGTATTCAATCATGCGTTAAAATACATATTTATAATTAATGCTCCTATTGACAATAGCGGCTCAAACTTATATCACTTATACTAAATTTTATTTCAAACAAAATCTCCAAATACATAATTATATTAAATTTTGGCAAGATCTTTAGAGCATTTGTTCTTCTTCTCAAGAACAAATTACAAGAGAGTAATGAACTAGATTATTAATTTTAAGACTATCTTAATTATTTAAAGTGACTTTTTCTTAATTATTTGTCAAAGTTGAATACAATTCGATTTTTATTCGCAGATATGTCCATCGTTTATGTTTTGTTGAAAAAGTTATAAAACACTTTAACATTTTTTTTGAAAAATGTGTAATTATTTTGGGCAAGAACTTTAGAGCATTTGTTCTTCCTCAAGAACAAATTAAGAGACCTTAATGAACTAGATTATTAATTTTTAAAACTATCTTAATTATTTAAAGTGACTTTTTCTTAATTATTTGTCATAGTTGAATACAATTCGATTTTTATTCGCAGATATGTCCATCGTTTACGTTTTGTTGAAAAAGTTATAAAACACTTTAAAATTTTTTTTGAAAAATGTGTAATTATTTTGGGCAAGAACTTTAGAGCATTTGTTCTTCTTCCTCAAGAACAAATTAAGAGACCTTAATGAACTAGATTATTAATTTTTAAAACTACCTTAATTATTTAAAGTGACTTTTTCTTAATTATTTGTCAAAGTTGAATACAATTCGATTTTTATTCGCAGATATGTCCATCGTTTATGTTTTGTTGAAAAAGTTATAAAACACTTTAAAATTTTTTTTGAAAAATGTGTAATTATTTTGGGCAAGAACTTTAGAGCATTTATTCTTCTTCCTCAAGAACAAATTAAGAGACAGTAATGAACTAGATTATTCATTTTTAAAACTTCGATAAAAAAAATTCAATGCGCGGATATAACTTATCTTTGTTCTGTTGAAGTTGCAAAATACATTTCAAACGTCGTTTTTGAATACAAGAAAATAGGATTTGAAACAAATTAGAAATTGTTATTAGTTGTGGTTGAAGACAATACACGTAGTTTTCTATGCTGTTTATGGGAATTACAATGATTAATATTTAATTTCTGGGAAATGAGTTTCTCAGAGTCATTTTTAATGTTGCATAAATTTTAATTTTATGAGTAGATGTATGCTGTCGTTTATATGTTCTATGCAAAACTGTCAAAATCCTTCGAAATTTGTTTTAAAAATATATAAGTATTTTGGCAATACCTTTGCTGGACTTGTTTTTCTCAAAAAAGAAATTAAACGATACCAATAATTTAGATACAAATTCTACAAAAGAGTCGGATGGTCTTTTTAAATGTGATAGTTGCTCCGTTCCATAATCTTTGCACAATAACAGTAGTTCGTTTTCAGAAAGCAAACTTTCTTCGCACTTCACTAGTCTTTCACTACACAACGTGCAATTATATTTGTTAAGCAGCTTGAACACTAAATAACCAGCTAGATACACAATACTACAAGATTCCAAATTCGTAGGACTAACTGATTGTGTTTGTATGATAGATTCATTATCATTGCCACCGTCACTAGCACTCACTTCCATAATATGTCGATGTGTGTTTGAAGTACTATTTGGTAATTCGACATCCGATTCCAACGATTGGTTATCCAATTCAAAAGTTTCGGCTTCATCTATTTCGCAATTTGCAGAATCAGCTCCCGTTTGTAATCTTATGAACATATTTTGTTGCATAGATATTCTAAATTGACGAACAGAAGGCGTTGGATTGTATCCGCCTCTGCTGCGAACTACTGAGAAAAATTTTCTAACGCATCCTGATTAATATGCCCTGTTACTAAATACTTCACTCCTTCTTTTGTAAATCATTCCACAATAGCAATATTGATCGAATAGTCCACTTAAAGCCATCTATGCAATAAATGTTATTACGCATTTTCCATCACTATACACGCGAATATTACTAAAGTACTTTAACCTGTTTTCCAAATTATTTAATGAAGTATTTCTATATATGGACAAGGGTCTTCGATGAGGATTAGGATCTTCTAATGTTCTGCTATTAAGGGAATCAAATATATTATTAACTTCTTCAATAAAATTCCCAGTATTTTCGCACGTTGAACTGTCGAACTGACGTAGTTTTGAAACAGTTCTTATTGTAGAAGACATGGTGTGGCTAAAATTTGCGCAGCAAGTTTTACTCGCATTTTTGAAATGTGTTTGGATTTATGTGAATTGGAGTTATTTTGCTCAAGGCTCTAGAGTTTGTACTGCTCTTATCAATTTCATAAGTCTTCAACACGTCGCTCCAAGATACTGCGTTTCCGTTAACCACGAAATTTAATTTTGAATTGATGAAATTATTTCTTAGACTTCTCAGTAAGTGCGGGGTGTCAAAACATGTAAAAAGTTTTGTATTGTTTATGTATATGGGTTTTCACTTGAAGCGACTAATTTTGTCAAAGCACATCTGTTATTAGTTCCTTGGTCGCAAATGAGAACCACAGGTTTTAAATACATATCTAATAATTTTTGAATAACAGTAACAATTATATCTTTTAAATTATCCGCCTTGATTGGTCCCGAAGATATGTAATAACAAAAGGGGATTTTCCAATTGTGTAATAACCCTCTCAGATATACTACCATAGCGGTATTAGCAACTTTGTCATCACGCCCTAAATGACCAAGATCCTCGTAACCTTCAACGATATCCTGAAATTTATTGAACTCTAATTTTCTTTTTAGAGCAATTTCATCAAACATAACCACACATTGCTTCTCGTCGTCATTCATTGTTTTTACTTTTGTCATCAACTTTTGTGTTAGATTTGTTGTGACGCCGGTTACTAAATTGGAAATTTTTAACCACGATTGAATTGTTCTTTCAGATGGTAAAACAAAACCTAATTTATTCCGCATATATTTATAACACCCTGGTGATTTATAATATAGAGATAATGCTACCTGTTTCTCATTATATGACCATGGAGTGTTTTTTCTGTGAAATAATTGCATGTTTATAAAAGTCTTTACAGATACACTTTTATTAACCATCGAACCTTCAACAACGTTTTTGGTAGTAAAGTTCTTGCTTTTCAGTTTGAACCTAGTGTTTTGAATGGTTTTTGCTTTCAATTTTTTTTGCAGTATACGTAACTTAGATTTAAGTTTCCTACATTTTGGTGTTAAAGATACTGATGTGCTTGAGGACGGCATATTTAAAATCCTGTTACTGACGCAGGATTCGCGCGAATCACTGTCCTGTCCTACGAGGAAAGAATTCTCCGTTACTCTAATTTTAGGTGAAGGCGATGATGGAGGTCGGTTTTTTGGAGTAGGTACGTAATTCTTTTATAATCACAGGTGAAGAATCTAAAGGGTAAATGATAGCAGCAATTAATTATTAATTCCTTATTTAAGTACTGTTTTTTTTTATTGAAAATTATATTCTGAGGCAATATTTGAGGTAAGATTATCCTCACATGCTAGAACTTGGTTTGTTTTGAATCGTTTTCAAGTAATTTAAAATTGTTAGTAACTCAGATTTTTAATTTATCAATTTAATTTAATCTACTTTGATTTAAAAAATGATATTATATAATTACGTACCTTCATCGGGAACTATGAATTTTTCAGGTATTGCACTTTTACTTAATATTTTACGAACAGAATTCTGCAAAATAAATTTGGAACTAAAATGTTTTTCACAAATTAATTTTTGTTTTAAGTCTTTATTGTCCATCTCAATTATTTTAATATTCCCGCAGTTTTTGTTCCACTCGTCGCATCTCTTTTCATCATTAATAGGAAATTTAAAGTAACTTAAGTCTCTTCTATTTTTTAAAGTATTTTTACAATTTATATACACACAAATACTACCAGCTGCCATGGTCGATTTTTATTTACAATACTACACTAATCACTTAACCATATAGTTTATATATTAAAAACATGAAACACGTAAAACATCACAATACACCACAATAAAAGTTGTCAGAACGAGCGACGTGAACACCAACAAAGTCGAAGCTGTACTAAGCGGGGTCTCGATAAATGTACGCTTATGCGCCACCACGCGGTGGATTGATACATACAGTAAATTTTTTTCCATAAGGTTGCGTATCTTCTCAACTTATTAATCAATGGTATAAGGTAGAATTAGGACCACTTATTACAACACAAATTCAAATTCCCCGCCATAACCAAACCGAAAACAATCATTAGTCCATACACTACTAGATGGCGCAAAACAAATTAAAATTTTGTGGAAAGGAGGTTAAGACCCGAGAGCAAGTACCGAAGGCTTATACATGTCTTACAAGTTAGAATTAGGGCCCCATATTAGAATAAAAATTAAAATTTCCTGCCATAACCAAGCAGAAATGCAGAGATTTAAGTACAAATTCAAATTTTCCGCCAATGGGACATCGAACAGGGGGACGAAGCCCCGAGAGCAAGTTGTGATGACCTATACTTGGTTACAAGTTGGCATTAGGGCCCCTTATTAAAACATAATTTGCAAATTTCACGCCAAGGGGACGAAGCCCCAAGAGCAAGTTGCCAAGCCCTACACCTGTATTACAAGTTAGCATTAGAGCCCACTTATTACAATACATATTCAAATTTATTACCATAATCTGTAGACAAATACAAATTCAGAGACCAGGGGCGAAACCCCGAGAGTAAGTTACGTATCCCTATACCTGTCTTATCATCAGGCTCCTTATTAGAATACAAATTCAAATTTCCCATGAAGGGGCTTACGGCAATGCACGAAGGCCTCCGAACAGCTTTCGATCACAGAAGCCCCGAGAACAAGTTGCGAAGCCCTACAGCTATCTTACAAGTTAGCATTAGGCCCCCTTATTAGAATAGAAAATCAAATTTCCAGCCAAGGGGATTACGACAATGGACGAAGACTCAGGAGCAAGTTCCGACGACTTATGTAAAAAGGGCCTTAAGCGACATGGTCGACAAACCCGCCCTGTAACTAATCAGAAACCAGGGGGATGGAGTCCATACACCAATCAGAAAATAGGGGGTGTGGCCATTCTCCAGGTCCACCAATCAGAACACTGCATGCGCACGCCTTTTCCTAACCTCCAGGGGACTGAGGCCTTAATTAGGGGTGAAAATGTCACCTGACCATCCCAATATCCTTAAACACTGCCAAAAAAGCTCTTAATACAGCCAAAAAGGCCTTAATTAGGGTTGAAAATACCGTTAAGGGATGAAAATTCCATCAAAGGGTTGAAAACCGCTCCCGAAAAGAAGCCGACCCCAAGCCAAAAGGTCACTAATTAGAGGCAAAAATATCATCAACGGGTTAAAATTACCATCAAGGGGTTGAAAATTCCGATTAGGCGTTGAAAACACCACCGAAAAGAAGCCATAGGGGTGGGAAATTGGTACCGCCACGTGGGCGTGCCGACGCCCCTGGGTGATTGCAAACCCCGGGCGTCGCGACGGCGGGCGTCTTTGGCCCTCAGCGGGTCCCATTCTACTGACCAAAATTTTAGAGGAGTACAAAAGTTTGTAAACGAAATGACCTATTGGTTAAAAAAAAATGAAAGTCATATCTACAGGGGGTAAGAAAATACATCTTTTTGGATACCATGTAGATTTTTTCATTTTCTACGTATCGAAAAAAGTTCCCATTTACGTCAAATTATGTCAATTTATGTTACAACTCTGTGTCCCAAATTTACTTAAAATCCGTTGAAGCGTTTAGAAATTATTTTGAAAAAACTAAATTATTTTAAAAACTTTGACGCTTTCTAGCGGCAAAACGAAGTATCTTCGTATATAGGTATATTTACCCGGATCGCCTTATTTTTGACCTAGGAATCTCTGGTTAAACGTTGTACATGCCATTTCCGGACACCCTGTATACGCGTTTGCAATTGTTTCGCAATTGAAATGTAGGATTTATGGGTCACTGACATGAGCAAGTGGTTTTGTTTTATGGACGTTGATTTTGGATAGAATAGAACTGCTGTTCTTAAGATGCTTGATTGATTAAAAATAAATTATTTCATTTACTTCACTTTAATGTTGATTAATGACCTTGGCCTTCTAATTTGAGGTTTTTGTTTAAAATAAAGGATTATATTTTGAGTTGCTCCTGTTTAATGAACAGTAATTTACTTTAAAAATTAATAATGGAATAGCTGGGAGAGTAGTTGACAAGTTTCTTTTGAACGAAAGTGATATTTTATGTTCGAAGCAGAAGTAAAATTTTGATTGGTTTTGAATTTTGATTTCGGTTTTCTTCTACGAGAGTATCGTAAAATATAAATAATATGTTTTATTAATAGATTATAATTCCTATATACTACTGATAAATTCTGATTTACTGGATGAGTGTTAATTATTTACGGACCCGTTTTTTACAATAAATTTTCAGGAATGACTGGATTCCAATTTAAAATGCTTGTTAATAATTAATCTATGGTTAATTTCCATTGAACATTAAAATCATTAAGTCTAATTTTTAGACACAAAACTCGTTTGAAAAGCAACCATTAATTATTTTTACCTTAGGCGACGTCGTTATACGTCTAAGACTTAAAAGAAGATGCAAAGTTTTTATTTTCGACTCGGCCAAGGTCTTAATGGGAAGCAGTTTGTTAAATCCGAAAACGCTTGACTTCAAATTTAAGATTTCAATTTAATCAGGACTGTTCATCACTGTTTCTGATAACAGCTTAAATGTCGGGCAGAAGTAGTCGATGGGGTTTCAAGTGATTACGACGCACCGTAAATTTTAGTGTTTTGGATGTCGAAAATGTGCGCAAACAGCGACGCTTTCACATTGTTTAATTTGTAGGCTGATTCTTTACATTCAACTCTCCAAATATGTCAGTTTGTTTAACTCAGATATTGTCGGAAATATCACCATAAATAGATAGACAAATGTTATGGGAACTTAAAGCATAGGAAACAATTATTAATTATTAGATATTAAACTTACCTTTGTTGAAATTTGAAGTTGCTCCTGCAGCCGTTAGGCGCACACAATTGTAGTATACTTCCAACTGCAAATAGTAATTTTGTATTAGGGTAAATATTACCTGAGCTAGTTATTTTAGTTGTTAGTTGCAAGTTTAATAAATTAATATTAGGTTTACACTGTATATGGCGTTTGGTGCAGCACTAACAAATATAAAGGAGTAAGGAATAAAATACATAAAATCTGAGAATGATAATATCCAGAGTTAAAAAAATAATGAAAAGGTAAGAAAAACGTTCGAATTAAAAAAAAATCACAACGATTGCATGATAGGTCACTGAGGACCAAAGAGGTTACTTAAAAAATTAATGTCACATGTCACGGGATATCGCTAAACATATAAACCAATGTCTCAAATGGCAAAAAATAGATTGCGCTTAAAAGAGACTAGAGACTACATTGATACAATTGGTATATTCCAACCATGTTGTCAGGGCAGTTCATATTTTGTAACTATATAATCTGAACTAAATGAATATGTAGTTATTTGCCGTATACGTAATGAAGAAGCCTTAGCGGGAGCAAAAGGAAATTATCGAGAGCTCTATTTCTGTATTATAAGTGTTTTGTAACTGTGGCTTCATATTAGTTGAGTTAATAGGCCAATTTCCACAGTGTTTGCTTTTATATCCCGGCGGTTCGGAAGCGGACTCTGCTTTCGTAATCAAGCTTAGTGCTGAGAAGGACTGCTTTCGAATTAATATGTTATGATTTTTTCTCAAGCACATGGCTATTCTCAAATTCGAACTTTGGTACCGTTCATTTACAAGTCTGACACCTTTACCGCTCAGCCATTGTATTAACTCAAAAGTACGAAGTTACGGTTTGCTTTGAGTTTTACTTTTTAACTACCTTTGCAATATCTTTGACTGCGCAGAAGAAATATCAACCTCTTAATCCAAAATACACATTAAAGTGGTACCCTTGCTTTCAAAAGTTTCGCGTACACCAATTTTTTGTTGTATTAAATCCGGGTTGTGATTAATCAACTCTGACTTTTAAAATTGTGAAAATGCAGCAACAATAAATCTCCCTTACCTTCTATAACAATCATTAATTTCTGCAAAATTGTTTATAAAAGTCATTGGTTTTTATCTATAATTATTATACAGGACAGTATAACTTATATCCTGAGGGACAGATCATAATTTTTGTTAATTCTGTCAATATAATCTTTAACCTAATCTCAAAATTACCCATCCACACAGTTAAAATTTTGAAAAATTGCGGTTACTTCATTTTGAAAGTGTACGCGAAACTTTTGAAATGAAGTGTACATTTAGCTACATAACTAATAATTAGCCCCAAATAATTTTTCTTACAAAATATGCACAAATACAAACCCATGTATTATGGGTATGTACAAACAAACGTCTGGTGTGGATCACCACACCACCTTCCAACTTACAAAATGTAAATTAAAGCAAATGAAATAAGTATAACATTTTTTTAGAATAATTATTCAACCTCCTATATTACTATTCATTATTATTTTATAACATCTGTGTCAAACAAACGTTTAAAAATTCATGTCTGACAGAGGTGAATAGATATCTATGGATGATAACTTAAAATATTAAAAGAAATGAAATAATTTGAATTATAATTTTTTTAGGGTAACTATGCAACCTCTCCTTTATACGTTCATAACGAAAGCAGGCAACATTGTAAAAACAAATAATCTGTCATAATGACGTTTAAAACTTCATGTCAGATAGATATTAACACATACATGTTAACATAAAATTCCAAAGCCGCCCGCTCCTACAAGATATAGATAACGCAGTATAATCATTTTCATCCATACTTATTAAATTTTTTGACTTGGGTATTTTGCGTTATATTAAAAAACTTTATAAAGGAAAGTAATGTAAAATTAAATTTTCTTTAAAAAATACGTCTACGATTTTTCTTATAAAATTAATCGTTATTCACATAATGAACTAACACTTAAATTCCACCTCAGGAATTTTTTTTGCCGCTCAATTACGCGCCATCTTAAAAAAAATATATAGGACATCATTAATCGATATGTTTAAGGTCTATATCTAGGCATTTTTACATCTTTCAAATATGCAGTTGTTTTAGATATGTTTGATAAAAACCAAAGACTGGCCATAATAAACCCCCCTCACCGCTGCGGGATTTGTCCCAAAATCTTATCAGCTCTAAGCCAAATGAAAACAAGCTTGAATACAAAATATTTTAAGTACTTAAGTATTTTCGTTCTGGATACTAGAATACATACACACACGCGCGCACACGCACACGTACACGCACACGCACACGCACCCGCACACGCACACGCACACGCACACGCACACGCACACGCACACACACACGCACACGCACACGCACATGCACACACATAGACACGCACATAGAAACGCACATGCTCACACAGGCACGCGCAGACGCACACGCAGGAACTGAGACAGAAAGACAGACACGGACACGGAGACGGTCACGGACACAGACACGGACACGGGCACGGACACCGACGCGGAAACGGACACGGACGCGGACACGAACACGGACACGGACACGGATACGGACACGGACACGGGCACAGACAGGGACACAGGCACATGCACAGACACAGACACAGATACAGACACAGACACGGACACGGACACGGACACGGACACGGACACGGACACGGACACGGACACGGACACGGACACGGACACGGACACGGACACGGACACGGACACGGACACGGACACGGACACGGACACGGACACGGACACGGACACGGACACGGACACGGACACGGACACGGACACGGACACGGACACGGACACAGACACAGACACAGACACAGACACAGACACAGACACAGACACAGACACAGACACAGACACAGACACAGACACAGACGCAGACGCAGACGCAGACGCAGACGCAGACGCAGACGCAGACGCAGACGCAGACGCAGACGCAGACGCAGACGCAGACAGACCAGACACAGACACAGACAGACACAGACACAGACACATACACAGACACAGACACAGACAGCAGACACAGACACAGACACAGACACAGACACAGACACAGACACAGACACAGACACAGACACAGACACAGACACAGACACAGACACAGACACAGACACAGACACAGACACAGACAGACACAGACACAGACACAGACACAGACACAGACACAGACACACACAGACACAGACACAGACACAGACACAGACACAGACACAGACACAGACACAGACACAGACACAGACACAGACACAGACACAGACACAGACACAGACACAGACACAGACACAGACACAGACACAGACACAGACACAGACACAGACACAGACACAGACACAGACACAGACACAGACACAGACACAGACACAGACACAGACACAGACACAGACACAGACACAGACACAGACAGACACACACACACACAGACACAGACACAGACACAGACACAGACACAGACACAGACACAGACACAGACACAGACACAGACACAGACACAGACACAGACACAAGACACAGACACAGACACAGACACAGACACAGACACAGACACAGACACAGACACAGACACAGACACAGACACAGACACAGACACAGACATGGACACGGACACGGACACGGACACGGACACGGACACGGACACGGACACAGACACAGACACAGGCACAGACGCAGACACAGACACAGACACAGACGCAGACACGGACACAGGCACAGACAGGGAGGCAACGTATACATCCTGCTAGGATTTACCAGCGCATAAGAGAAAATATAAAATTATTACTTTTAAAACTGAAAGGCAGGATGTAAATGTTTTGTTAGATTTTGCAAATGGTCCAGTAGCTCTTTGTTGGTTTTTATTTTTTGAAAAATGTGCCTGTTGCTTTCTTGCAACTTTTTTAATTCATTTCTGCGGTGTCTTGAACATTGGCATAGCTTTTTGCGACCTGGTGACGTCTCCAGGGTATACCGATCTTTTGTACACCCTATTATGTGTTATACATTTAAGCTCTGTACAAACTCGAAAGCTAGTAATATTAAAAACATAAAACTTTAAAGTAATGAAAAAGCTCATAGTTTTTCGACAAACGTGTTAATGTTGTCTTTCGCTTCTTGTGGGGCACTACATATGATAAAAAGATACGGTACTGCAGATAAAAGCACGTTAAAAAATGCTTACTGCAAGGACGATGAAGGTAATAACTCGGGTGTATATCTTTTGCTCCTATGATTCACTTTTGGTTTTTGAAGGTGGCTAAAAAAATTGAATAAGGTCTGAATAAATTATGTCTTCAACCGTTTTAGTGAAAATGTTTCAACATAATCATCTCAGAAATGCCGTCCGAATAATTTGCTACTATTAGTAATAGCCAATTTTTTTCGTTTGGTGGCAATATCCATTTAACTCTAAAATTAGGACCACGTGGAAAGCTGATATTAAGTACGAAAATGATTGAAAAGCATACTCACTTATAAAAAGCCACAATTGAACTCCTTGAAAACGATACAGGGATTCCTACCGTCGAGATGGCGTTGTGAATGGAGGGGACGTGTGGGAGGAGCGGGGGTAGGGTATACCGATGCTGTATCCTTGAAAGTTTCCGATAGTGATGCCATTAGTAATAGACACGGCTTGGTCGAATGAGCAACGCGCTTTTGCCGTCGATCCCTTTTTCCAAAACAAGTGTTGTTGCAGTTCAGTGTGCTCTGCGTATGCGTTATCAAATTCCCCCTCAAGTTGCTGTTCCTGACCGAAAATCCATTTTGTTAAGGGTGGAGAACTTCTGTGTATATAGTAGTGTTGTGAAAAGGTCGATTTTGCAGGCCCCTAATCGTACTGTTGGAACGAATGCATCCACCCTGGCGTTTTCTAACCGTACTGTGCGTGGAATTTCCACGAAAACCTCCGCTTTCATCCATACAAGATGGTGATCGATCAAAAACTCTCACAACGGGACTGTAAATATCAAGTACAGCAAAGTTTCAAAGATTCCAAGTTAACACGCGTTTTTCAGTGACAAGGTGCACTTCCACATTTCTAGATGTGTTTATAAGCATAATATGCGTTATTTGAGTCGTGAAAACCCTAGGGTAATTCATGGGAGACCTCTACACGGTGAAAGAGTGACAGTTTGATGTGTAATCAACAGTGAAGGCATCATTGGGTTTTATTACTCTCAGGAGAAAAATTATGCTGTGACCATTAATTATGAGTGCTATGTAAATATGATCCAACAATTTCTTAAACATCTACCCAGGACCCTAGAATCCACAATACACCCTGAAGTTGGCCGCATTCAACAACAGATACTTCGCAAAGTTATACAGGATTTCATAAACCGGCAGCAGCAATGCATTGACAATGAGGGACATCACTTGAATTTTATTTTATTTAAAACAAAGTAAAACTAATTTCCAGTTGTACTCTTCTAATATCACAAAGTTTTCTTCTGAAACGTTTTGTTATATTTTAATTTACCTTCAAAGTTACGGATACCTCCCTACCCCACCCTGTACAATTGTATGCTGCTCAAGAATACACCATTATCAAATAAAACATTATTTTTTCTAGCACTTGGACTAAAAAAGTTTATCAGAATCTATTATATATAATAGACCCGCAATCATGCACCCCGAAGCAGATCTTTTGCCACAAGTCTCGCTTATCTCTGTTTATACCGTACAGTTATGTTGGGTCCGTATCGTCTCCCTCGGATCTCGGTCCATTGCTGTATAAGGTCATTAATATTAACTATACACCGTTCGAATTTCCAAAAGGAAGGCGATATACTGAAATCCTCGAGTAGATCCGTTGTATAATACTAATGTATATTACAAAGGAGTGTAATATAAGTTACAGATATCTTAAACGCGACCTAGAGAGTAACGTTGATAACAGTGATAAAATTTAGTTTGATTCCAAAACGATTGCATTAATTCACTTAATTGTAAGCAGTTTGCCACGTGCCTAACCATCATATGGCATAAAAAAAGGAATGGGCATACGGTCAGAAGACCGTTGTTTTGGAGGAATAGATTAAAGTGATGGTAATATGGTTAGATAGGAACCGGATATAAGTAGGCGCCACAGGCTTTAATAAGTAAAAACTCAATCAGTGCTGAAAGGAGAATAAACCTTGTAAAACCTGAAACAGGATTTACCCGAAAAAAGAAGAAATAGAAGTGGGTTAACAGTTCCCACGACAAAGTAGTTTTACTGTCAATATTCTGACAAAAGAATAAATAAAAAAAAAACTAACATCCAACGCCAAAGCCCACGATGGCAAGAAGTGAGCCACAGTTTGTGCCCACGCCAATTACAATTTAAATTTCAATTAGTAAAAAGAATTGTAAAACAAAATTATTATATGCCCCTTCAGGCCGCTGTAAGATCTTACTGGTCGTGGCCTGAATTGGCCAATTTAACACATAATCCCATTGGGGTGTTTAGTAAAACTAGAAAAAAAGATTTAATTAATTAACTTGCTTGCCTTACGCTTCACACAGTATACAGCAAAACCCCAATTGTTTTTCAGTAAAACACTAATTGGAAAGCTTGTTCGGTCCACAGTAAATAACAACCGTAACAATTAAAGTAATCAAGAAATTTAGAGGAAATAAAACTGGCCCGAACAACCCTGTCCACAGGAAAAAGTAATGTACATAACACATAAAGATTACGAGACAAAATTACAAATTTATATGAAATTAAATGTTTAACTTTTGCAATAGTTCACGGTAATACAAATAATCGTTCCACCCGGTATATTTCAATCAAAACAGGAGTTAAATCGTTGGGTGAATGTAGCCACAGAAGCTAGAATTAATTAGGTTAAAATGGAAGCTACAATTTGTTTGGGTGCGGTGTATCAAGTCACTTTTAATGATTCAATTAAAGTTTTACTTGTGATTGAGTGCAAAAATATTCTAAACTAAATTAGTGAATATATATATATATATATATATATATATATATATATATATATATATATATATATATATATATATATATATATATATATATACCGTTTTAGATAAAAGAATTTTGTGAAAGTGAACTGCTGGAAGCACCTTAAATATATAAATTTCATTAAGAGGAAACAGTTTTCAATTATTTGATTACAAAATTAATATCAGTACATTTATTTACGTAGTAGAAATTCACTAAGAACCTCCTAGGTGTATTTGAAATTTGGAAACACAATCGTGTAACCAGGTGATAAAGAAAAGATCTGACCTTTACTGACGAAACTACTTATGTGATCTTGCATATTTCGGGTACTATTCCAATGATCTAGCAGCCTTCACGTATATGGTCATGGATGTCAGCAAGGCTCTTACGCCTTCCAGCGATAATCATGTACTTTGGATGTAACGTAACAGTAAAATGTGCGCAGAAAATTTAAGAAGGAATGCCGTTAGAAACGTAGGTGGTACGGAGATGCTAAAAGAAGGTAAATATAAGTACGTTGTTTAATTAATTATGACCGTTCATACCTCTTACAGGTGACAAACGAGCCGGTAGTAAACATTCAACGTAATTTTGATTGAGGTGTCTTTATATGTAAAGAATTAGTATTGAATGCTTTTATATTCGAAAACCTGAAAACAATTTTAATTACCATGTGCCACTTACCGAAGAAGTGGACGAATGAATAATTTCAATTATATCCGCCTTTTAAAAGCGTTAGTAATAGTTTTACTTAACCAACTATTACTTTAAGTGAGAATTTTACAAAAAAAATGATGTTTCGGCATCCAGAACCAGAAACGAAAAATTTTCTAGAAAATCAACATCCACCATCAAGGGCGTTCTTAAAAAAGAAGAAAGAAATATATACCAACACCTTAAAATCAATTTTACAAGTTTGAGAACATTTGTATTTAATCATTGTTGCCAATAGTTAAAATGTGTAATAGAAAATAAGTATTTTGTGAATATTTTTTTTCTCTATTTGACCCTCATAGATCCCAGGTTCCGTTTTAACTGATTTATATTAAATGATCCGAAATCTCAGAGATGTCGCTGAAGGTACCAAATTTGACTTATTTTTAACTAAGTAAGAGATGTGTACAAAAGTTACATACGTTAATTTAAATGCAATTAGAAATACGTAAAAAATTGCGAAATAGTGAATTGGAACATTCAACCTAAGAATAAATAGCTGTTTTTAGTAAGTAAATTTGACAAAATGACGAACGTTATCAAAAAGAAACGTTTTTCAATTAAACACGTAACAAGTTTATGTAATATAAATTATACTTCCTTTATTCAGTGCATTTTTATAGTTAGATAGATGTCAATGTATTTTTTCTTAAATTGTCGAAAGAAAGGTTCTGAAAACCTGCATCATGCTCTGGACAGGGAAGATGTCGCAAGAATAACTAATTCCTAAGTTAGTTAAGTATAAGTTCATTGTTCATACATTGTTTTTATTTCCTTCGTAAGGTTCGTATCTATGCAAGAAAAATGTAAGTGCGTGCAATAACGAAAACTTGCCGGAGGCTCTTTATCATTTATTGCACCTTTTTAAACCCTTACCTGGCGCAAGATTATAATTCGTTACGGAAATAATAATACCTAAATTTTGCATAGATTGTATGTAGATCAGAAAAACGTTACATTTTTGCCATGGAATGTAGCGGAAAACTGATGGCCACTAGATAGTTTAAAATAACGAGAGCGAAGTGTACACGGAAAAATTTTAACTGCAAAGCAGCGGTAGCGAAGCCGCCACGTCGAAATGACCTAGACCACGGTCGGACGTTTTAGGGTACTAATATACAGCCTTCGGGATACCAAATCTCTTTTACCTGTACGCATTGCCGGAGGTCCGTACTTAAGACGCATTGATGAACCTTTTTGCCTTTTTATTACATTAGATCAATAATACCAAATTTAAATTACCAAAAGAGTTACTGCTAAAGTACAGCGAAAGCTTTTCTTTATAATGAGATTGAACGTTTTTCCTAAAAATTTGTAATACAAAAGTAGTAATGCATTAAAACCTGCCGGTGCACTTGCACCACTTTACACATGACGCAATTTCTATAAAAATGTTGGATGGTTAGTTTTGAATTTAGCGGTTTGAAACGTCGTCGTATTTTACTGACGAGCTTAGGGGTATAAATTGAAAAGCAGAGGTGGTGGTAGGAGACTTGACGTTTGTATTATTTAACTAAGTATTATGCGCAACTTCCGAATAGTTGATATACGACTAATTGTTTTATAAATTTGATTAAAGCATTTTTTGGTAAGATAGTGTCATAGACAGTTTAAAATAAAAGTAACCGCAGCTGTAGAAGAAATTTGAGTGCAATATAACATAAATACTGTATCAAAGTTTCATTTATGTCGCATGTAAGAAAGAAAAAGGTAGCGTAAATCAGACCTCTTTACTAAAGTATGGCGTAATTAACTACTGCTGTAATATTTAGTATTTTTAACAGGCCATACTGGAGACATATCGGAAATGAAATTTTGTGGATAACTGAATTAACTTCTGTTTATCTTATCGAGCATTGGTGTAGTAATCGACGTCGTTCAGCTGTATTACTTGAAGTTGTTTCCAAGTGAGGCCAATGTGATTTGGTGATGACTCAACCATTTATCTATTAGATCTTGCCGCAGTATGGACGCTTTTAAGTGTCGTTTAATGCCAACCCATGCTAGATATACTGCAACGTCTAGATGTACTATGACGCACCTGCTGGATGCACTATTCGGATACAACATATAGCGTAGGAACTTTGATTTGGATTATTGTTTTATATGTCGTGGATGAATTCGCAATCCCTTTATTCTACTGATTTGCATAGTTTTCAGTGGGTTTTTATATTTATCCGCTAATTTATTATGTAGATATAAGTGATGTACGCTAGTTACGTAGAGTACGAGTTAGATAACAAGGGAACCTCCATTGGGTAATTTATTAATCAACGCTTCAATTCCTTAATTCAATATGTGCATTAAGTGTTTAGATATTTTCCATATTGCAACTCATACCTATTTACCCTACGTCATTTCAAAATAATCAATTTAACTGAAACTTAGATGATACTTAAAGATTTAGATTTATATTTCCTTATTGTATCAATGTTATTGTAAAAGGTGTTATTATTAAAGGAGCTACTTACGCATTTTCAAACATTGAAGAACTCGAGATAGTATTAAGCTGAATTGTTCTACCAAATCTCGTATTACTTATTTGCATTGAATTGTTTTACAGTTTATTGACCCTAAATGTAAAAACTTAACGTAATTTAATGAACTGTTGGTCAATAAATAAAGTTTTGTCTTCAACCAACAGATATTAATGCATATTAAACCATAAAATGTGTTTTAGTCTTAGGAATTATACCAAATGGTTTATTAAACTATTTACTATTTTAAAACCACCTCTAGACAGTACTTCAGCAAATATTCACAAATTAATTGCATTTAACGTATGTTAATTTACATACACCGGATTATTGAATTAAGAGTCAGACTAAATATTTTCAATACAGTTTGTAGCAGTAGTGTTGGGTAAGATCCATTTATTTAGGATCTAGATACAGATCCAAACACATTTTTAAAAACTGATCTAGATAAAGATCAAAGATCCTTACGTAAAAATGGATCTAGATAAAGATCAAAGATCCTTGAAATGGGATCTAGATCTTTTATAAAGATCCGACATTCCTAAAATTGTTTCGAGATTTTTCTAATTATTAATATTATCTTTAATTGCTAGTATTGCTACTGATGAGTAGTACTCCCATTCCCATGATCATTTTTCATGTAATCCAAATATTAGTCCGTAAGGTTAAATTATTAAGAAAAATAATATACAAATATAATTTTTATAGGTTTTTATTGAAAACTGACATTAATTATTTAACGCACTACAAATTACAAAATTAGTATTAGGTACACATTTACACTTGCAAGTTGCAATGTTAATTGTTAATTTAACTTAACACATAGTTGTTATACAATTATAAGGATAAGGACATTTATCTAAATTATTATAAGTATACATTACATAATTACATTTTATTATCTAATTTTATTTTATTTTGTTTTAAAATTAATAGCATCTCAAATATATCATCACCTAATCTATTCCTACGAGGAGTTAAAATTAGTCCACCCATACTAAATATCCTTTTAACGGGGGCAGATGAAGGAAGTATAGAATTATATTTTAAAAAGATTTCTTTTATAGCAGGGTACATATTTAATTGCTCATAGTTAGTGCTTGTGTCTTTAAAATAATTTGTGCATTCTGAATCAAATGTTGTTTGCGATTGAGTATTTATTTTAAAAATCAAAGAATTGTCCGTGGCAGAGGATTTTTTTCAGTAAGTGTGAACTGAATTTCTGATTCTGAATTATTAAGATTTTCTTGAAATCCGGAATTGTTAAGTTCACACAATAATTGCGTTTGACAGAATGCTGTTTCATTTTTAAAGGGGGTAATTTTTAACCACCATAATTTAAATTTTGGGTTAGAAATTGTGGTATGGTCGACTACTAGAATTTTTAATATCCATTATATTAGAGAAACGTCTTGTAAAGCCGTTCAATAAACATTCTCTTAATTTAGAACAAAATGTCAGTTTTGTCATTGCTTCTAAGCTAGCTTTAATTTTGAAAAGTGTTGGCAAAACAGTACCTAACTGACAAGTTTTTCATCTTGTAAAATATCTATTGCAACGGCTATAGGTTTTGTAACAGAAATATATTCGTTTAAAAACACAAAATCTGACAGTTGGAGCACGTCTAATTTTAATAACTTACAAACATCACTTAATTTTGCTTCAATATTAATTAGTTTAACACATGCGTCATACATGGAATTCCAACGAGTAGGACAAGGAACTTTCAATTTGACACCGCAAACATTTTCTAACTGATCCGACGCCTTAGTTACCTACTCACCAAACCTACTCACTAAATTCCATAAAGAATAAGCTTTCCCAAAAACAGTATCGTACATTTTTTTATACCTTATGTTTTCAAATGCTTTAGCTGCATCTATCGTAATTACAAGGCTGAGTGTATGCGAACAACACTTAAAATGTTCGGGCAAAAGCACGTAAGTACTGTCAGTATCAAAAGCAGGTAATGATTCAACATCTACATCATTTTGATTTTGCAACTCTGTTAATTCGCTATCGCTGCTCTTATTACATATAGAAGCAGTAAATACGTTAAAAGCTTTATTAAAGTTGCTTGCGTTATCTGTTACCGTTCCTGAAATTTTACCGAGATTTAATTTGTATTCGTTATGAATTTCACTTATTAATTCCGCAATTCTGTCAAATGTGTGCAAATTTAAATCGCCTACAGCTTAATGCAAAAGATTTACGTTGGAAGCTATTACTATCGATAAAGTGTGCAGTCATACCAAGATAACTTTTGTTATTGGTGCTCCAAACATCTGCAGTTGTACAGACGTATTTGGTTTTATTTAATTCTTCTATTACAGCACCAATAACTGCTGATTTCTCTTCTTCTAATTTACTCTTGAGCGTTTTTCGGTCACAAGGTTTTTGCCAGAAAGTCCTTCTACTAACCTAATAAATGCGGGTTTTCGACTGTACAAATAGGCCTCATCTCTTCAATTATGTAATCTAAGACGAGTTTGATAACCGAGTTCTTTGTGGTAGAACTGGTAGATCGTTGAAAAATGTTAGTCTTGTTGAAATTCTTCATTGATAAAATTTCGGTTTTACTTTTTTTTGTTATCTTTTCTGCATCGAATTTGCTAAATGTTACTGGATGCTTTCTCTAAAAAAAAGGAGAAAGTGTATGTTAATTTATAAAATTCAGATTGAAGTCACTTCAAGTTTCAGTCAAAATTTAGATAACACCAATTTTGAAAGCGACTGAATCCCATCTTTTATGAATACAGGTATCATAAACATTTAAAAAGTTTTTGATGCATTAGGGACTTTAAGAAATAAATCTCAACCTTTTGTAAACGTTCTTTTACACACGAGAAACTAAGTATTTTGCAACAAAAAATACTTTACGTAATTCATATAGAATTTTATAAGAAAAATTAAGTCTACAAATCACGTTTTGATATATCAGATGATGTATTTCGTAAGAATCCAATAAATGATACTAAAATTCTGCCAAAAACTATATTAATACATACCTTCATATGCCGAATAAAATTTCCTGTTGAAGTCACATGACCTTGTATTTGTGCGGGACAATTTAGACACTGGGTCACTATCTTGTTGTCACATTTTGATAAAATTTTATAAAATTTACCGCTTAAGATTGGCGGAACTTCCATTAATTCAGTTTCGTCACTCATTGTTGATCTAACTAACAATTAACAAATGTGCTTTACTTAAAGTCGTATTCTTAAGAACTGAAGACAAGATTGTTGTTTTTCTATACCTCCTTTTGTTCGATTAAATTAGCAACAGGGAATTCCAGTTCCACTTAACTTAAGTACCTACTTTAATGGATGGATGGCCCCATTGTCATTACTCATTAAGTCATTAAATTAGCACTTAGCTGTTATTACCTGCCTTTGTAGCTTTGGGAAACAAAAACAACCGACGGAAATATTAACAAAGGAAATGAATAGTTCTATTATTGGTTATTTCGGAATTTAGCATGACTCAGGCAGTAGGTAATTGTGTAAATGTGTATGTATCTCTGTGGGGTACGGATGTAACGGTCGTAACGGAGCATAATGTATTTTTTAAATATAAAGCTCTGTTGCCTCAAGCCAGTTAAAAATTTCACAAAATACCCTTAAAATACATTTTAAAATATTCTAATGGATCTTTGGATTCAAGTACTAAAGATCTGTTAAAATGTGATCTAGATCCAGATACTAGATCCTAGCAGAGCAAAGTATCTAGATCCAGATCATAGATCCGTTTAGTGGATCTAGATCCTGGATCTAGATCACTTTGATCTAGATCCTACCCAACACTGGTTTGTAGTATGTATATTTCACATAAGTATTTTGTGATAAAGGTATTCATTTGGTAATCTTTTACATTTTTCTAAATTTCATTAACGATGGTTTAGTAACTATGTATTTGGTAGTACTAGCAGGGCCACGAACTTTTCTGAAATATAAACTAAAAGTACAAAAAGGGAGTAAAGGAAGGGATACACTCAAATACAAAATTTTAATTAGCACATATACAAAGACATAGACATATTAAAATAAAAACGTAAGTATCCAGTAAATTATAATTCATTTATTCAATAAACATGAAAAAAGAGTCAAATTTTAAGTCACCCAAATTATAGTTTTATTCAATAACAAACAAATTAATGCAACGTGTTGCCTTTACATACCAACTGAAATTAATGATTTGCTACCACGAATATTAATATATAATACTAGTATCAAAAGTAGTCAAATTACCAAAATGTTAATTACGCAAAAATCACTAACACATCAAAGTCATCGGTTAATAGTCAAGTTCACTGCTTACCCAACGAAGTAATTGCAAGTAAAAGTAAAAGACGTAGACCATTGAACTCAAGAATTAAACAAATCGGATCTTCACATGCAACTGTCGGTGAAGTTAACAAAGAAAGGACAATCCTAACTTAAAAGTAAATTCTTATACAGACATAAAATACATCTTACGTTCAAGTTCACCTGAACACGACGACTGGAGTTAATAGTCCTGCAAATCCTTTACATACAATTCATATCCTAGTACATAAGTCCTATCAAACCTTATTTCCTAGTTATTTCAACAACTGCATTATCATTATTCATAAATGATATCATTTGTCCATTCGTGTTCCCACTCTCTAGAATTTTACTATAAATACCCGACCACCTCATATATTATTTCATCATTACATTATTACCTCTCTAGTTCTATACCTTTAATTTTTAACTTTTCACTCATACCAGACCTGCATCATTAGTTACACCCAAATCTGATTTACCTGTTCTGCCAGAACACTCCAGTATCCCTAATTAACTATCCAGACCTGCCACCACTTTACACACTTCAATCATCCACCACCTACATTCGTTCAGTCAATATTATTAAAACCACCCTTTTTTTGTTGCCGGAAGCAACGCCCCGTATTACTAAGAATTGCGACACCTCAGAATCACCCAGCACGTAGATACAATCAGTCTCAACTAAAGGGAAAGGTATTATAATTCAAACCAACCATCTAACTACTTCTCAGACCCCATTGAAACAGAACGGCAGTTAGGCTCCGAGTACGATTTCCCCTGTCCTTAATTACACTCCAATAACGTCTGTCAGTATTCCTAATCGTTACGCGCACCCTCTCGTATCCACTAATTACTTAATTATCAACCCTACCTGAGGACCATTACAATTAAATCCGACATTCCTTTCCCTCTGTATATATCCTGCGATGCCAGTCCAGATCATTCCACTATCATACAAGTACACCTGATTTACACTTCATTCAGACATACATAATTAATACAGAACTTATCAAATAGACAGGTTCAGCAACCCCAATTTTAGAACCACATGGTGCTCAACATAACTACAGCTTCCGACCTAATTAGAATAATAGCAAACTCATTCACTTGTTGTCGCCTCCTGCGCAACCTGGAACTCACATAACCGATATATTGATGCACCCACATAACACATGCCGTTTTAATTAGCCCCTAGCAGCGGCAACAACAGGGCGAACCAAATTTTTTTTTATTTTTTGGTTATTTATTATTTATCCAGAATATTTTAAGTTTATTTCATTTGTTACAAAGTATTTAATTTATTTTATACCAATTTCTGTAATAAAAGCATTTATAACCAATATGGTTCATATTAGTTAATTATTCATAAAATAGTGCGTCGTTTAAGCCTCGATCCTGAGGGACTCAAAACCAAGGGCTACCAGAAATTTTCTTTGTAGACCTGGTACACTACAAAGTTGAGTCACCAAACACAGTTAACCAACTTAGCGATACAGTCAATAATAGAATGTCAATCTTGTATGTCCCAAATTTCAATATTTCAGATATCATGCAACTAGCTCGAATAATCAAATAGTTCGAGGGAAATAGCTATATTCAGTATGTGAGCTACTCAACTTCCACTAGTACAAAGATTGATGTTATATAATGGGTTAATATAGCATGAATGCCTCAACAATTGGCAGGTGGAATGAATATAACTGTACACAATTATTTACGATCTGTACAGAGACAGGCGACAGCTAAATGTATATTGGTGGTGTGTAGATGATGTGGTTAACATTTGCAGTGAGCGTAGCCAGAAAAAAAACATGCAATTTCAGTAACAATTGTTCTTCGAAAGGATCGCTAAAAAACTCGCACACAGAAAAAGTCTAGATAATGGTCCTGCAACAAGTGAAGATATAAGATTGTGTGCACGACAGATGTTACGAAGTAAAACTTTACTTCCAAGATAAGCTCGTTGAAACAGGAATAAATAATAAACCTTTATTCAATAAATAATACGTTGGATTACATGCCATTTTAATTTGTATTGTTTAATTAATATTAAACGAAAAAAATTGCATGTAAATTTAAGATAGAAATACGGTAAATTATATTACCTACATCGAAATTCAGTAATTCTGACCTTAATAACAATTACTAAGCTTAGTTTACATCTAAAAAAAATACCCTACGGTGGTAGAAGGCCGAACTTTCTTTAAATTGTCAATTTCGTCTTGGAAAATTTTCTGACACTATCTTGCTAATATTCGATAATTGATTTGATAATCAGCTGCACCTTTACGAATCGATAATCCCTCCATTATATAACCTTCCTCGCTGCTGCAAGCATGTAGTCTGGAGTAACTTCCCAGCGGTTTGTCCTTTTTTTATGATTTCTCACCATCTTTTCCTGAAACAAGCGGAGAAAAATATAAAATGCCCAAACAAATAAAACAAACTTTCCGGAATTTATGTGACAACCAACCCCGAACTTCAACCTCAATATTGATACTGAATTATGTAATTGTCATAAACAAATAAAAAAAAATAGTTGGGATATATACTTTATTGAATACAGAGTGAATAATGAGAATAATTATATCAATAAACAAATACTTACTTACGCAAAAAGCACAAAAATACCAATGAAATTCAGAATACTGTCACCAGGAACCAGAAACTACGTACACTCTTCTCAAAATATTGTGATCGTGCTGTTCTTTGGGTATATATCGCTAGAAGGCAGCAGCGGTCACCCCTACATCTCAAATATACACTTAGTCTTAGCATTTAATTTTATAGATATCTAAGTAAAAATTGTATTAAGTTGCTTTAACAAACCTAAACTAATCATAATGCATTCTGTTTTTGCGTTTATTAGTAACTACACATGTATGGTATTAAAATATTACAGAAAATGGTTTCCACTAGAGAATTTGACTTAATTCAATATTAATGGAATATAATTAAGGACTTTCAGTTTCCGTTGGCTTACGTGCTATATAGTCATGTGTCGCGTAGAATAGCGATCTAACTTGAACAGTTCATAGTAGAAAAATACGACAAAGATGTTTATCCAATCATTAAGAAGCCGCATAGTAGGAGGCTCACAGAGTGTATGTGAGTATAGAATAGAAAACGTAGACATGATTGTTAGTAAAACTACTGATGATAATATTACAATAATATATTATAAACCCAATGAGAAAATTGTCTAAGCTTGTCTTTATACCACATAAAGCAAAATAATAAAATTACTAGAACTTTATTATTAAATTAATAAATTGGGTTAAGAATAAATTAAAGCAGTATTCGTGCATTAATTTTAGAGTAGGGGTTAACTTAATATTTACTGAACTCTGTTGCTTCTCACAAACCACCACTTTTTGTAATTTAACTTTGTGAGCGCCCTAGAGAATTATTTCTTGGATATTATAAAGTATGATGTCTGGATCCGTAAATAAGGGCATTTTATGTGCTTTTAGAATTACGGGCAACTTATTTGAACGTATTGTTAAAACCTCTCCATTCAGTACGTTATCTTTGTACGATTTTAACCGTTTTATTCAGAAAAACAGGCTCTCAGCAATCTAAACAAAATTTAACATAATGCCAGTAGTACACTATAAATTCATTTCCTGTGTTATAGATGAAATAATTTAAAATATGTCGATTTGTAGTAACATACTGTGACATAAATTTTCTCTGATGTTACAGCATTAGAAATTATTAATAATTTGAAACTATCCCTCCCAAAAGTTCTACATCCACTCATATTTCACTTTAAAGGGAATTTAGTTTGGCACTACAATTTCAAACAACTCATACCATACGAATACGTTTTCGTCGATGTAATGTTGTAAGTAGTTTATTTCTACTACAATCGTTATCACATTCCTGTATAATGAACACAAATGATAGATTCATTCGTGTACGTGTGTGTGTGCGTGTATGTGTGTGTTTGTGTGTGTGTGTGTGTGTGTGTGTGTGTGTGTGTGTGTGTGTAGTGTGCGAGTGTGTGCGTGTGCACGTGTGTACGTGTTTAATTCGGCACTGAAACTGTGAAAAAGTCATACCCTACGAACACCTTTTCGTCGATGTGAAGGTGCAACTAGTTTATTTATACTACGAACGATATTACATTCCTGCGTAACAAACACAATTGGGTGCGTGTGTATCAGTCCCTGCGTGCGTATGTGCATACGTGCGAGCGTGTGAGTGTGTGTGCGCGCGCGTGTGTACGTATGTGCACGTGGATGTGTGTACGTGTTTAATTCGGTACTGAAATTGTGAACAAGTCATACCCTACGAACACCTTTTCGTGGATGTGAAGGTGTAACTAGTTTATTTGTACTACGAACGATATTACATTCCTGTGTAAAAAACACAACTGGGTGCGTGGGTGCGTGTGTATCAGTGCGTGCGTGCGTTTGTGCGTATGCGGTGTGTGTGTGTGTTGTGTGTATGTGTATGTGTGTGTGTGTGTGTGTGTGTGTGTGTGTGTGTGTGTGTGTGTGTGTGTGTTCATGTGAGCGTGTAAACGTATGTGCACGTAAACGTGTGTACGGGTTTAATTCGGCCCTGAAATTGTGAACCCTACGAACACCTTTTCGTCGATGTGAAGGTATAACTAGTTTATTTGTGCTACGAACGATATCACATTCCTGCGTAATGGACACAACTGGGTGCGTGGGTGCGTGTGTATCAGCGCGTGTGTGCGTATGTACGTGAGTGCACGTGAGCCTCTGTACCTGTTTAATTCGGCACTGCAATTGTAGACAAGTCATACCTTACGAACGCTTTTTGGTAGTTGTAAAGGTGTAAATAGTTCATTTGTACCACGAACGTTGTTACAGTCCTGCGTACTAAACACAACTGATTGATATACGCTCGTGCGTGTTTGTGTGTGTGTGTGTGTGTGTGTGTGTGCGTGTGTGTGGATGGGTGGGTGCGTGCGTGCGTGCGTGTGTACGTGCGTGAGTGCGTGCGTGCGTGTGCGTGCGTGCGTGCGTGCGTGAGTGCGTGCGTGTGTGCGTGTGTGTGTGCGCGTGTGGGTGTGTACGCGAGTGCACGTGAACGTCTGTGTGTCTTTAATTCAGCACTGCAATTGTAAACAAGTCCTACCTTACGAACACTTTCCCGTCGATGTAAAGGTGTAAATAGTTTATTTGTCCTACGAACAATTTGAAACTATTAAAATTTATTAGAAACAAAATCATATTATTTCCATAAATTTTCAGCACGCTAGACCGCCTGCGAAACATGTTTTATGTTTTTGTATTTGGATTTTATAATATAACTTTATAAATATTTCTGTATATAAAAGAAATGTGTAATGTATGTTTTCAACATTGTAAATACTGCATGATACGTCGTAAAGATAATTCATTTACCTATAATAATCTTTTTCATTTTTGTTCCTATTAGTTAGCGCCAGCATTCGTTTAGTCTGCTTAAAAAATTGTCTAATTTTGTTACACACTGGATACAAGGCTCTTACGTTTTTTGAATAACTGAATTATCATAAAGTTTTAGGTATTTAGTTGTAGCGTTACTTCAGGAGAATTTATGATTATGTTATAAATAATTTTAATAATGCTTCCTTTTGATAATATAAACTGTAATTGCAGTAAAATATATGAAATGTCCAATTTGAATTAAATTCCGTAATTGTTTATCTTATTTTGAAATCAGACAAATAGAGGGATTAGAAATTCCAGTCTAACTAAGAAAAGTTTGGCAGGACCTTGAGAATTTAAGTAAAGTTGTTGAGTTGTACCAAGAGTTACTTAAATTTATTTCAACAATGTAAAAACTTTCGGTAAGAAAACAATTTACAATATGTGCAATTTTTTAAAAACATGATGTCTACTACTATTCCCCTCTTATCAAATATGATGATTTTTTTCATATGATGCAACTATTTTAGTGAAATTTGTATAACATACGTGTAGTATTAAAAGCATAATTCATAGTCAATAGCACAACAAAAAAACATGATTTACATATCTACTCTCAATTGCTACGAAAGAAATGCAAGCTCATTTATACTCAAGGTTAACTTAACATCCCTAATGCTTTACTACAAGTTACACCTATGGTTTATTTACTGTCTATAATGTAAAACCAGTTAGGAACTCTTCGCCACTTTATTCTTTTACCAACTTTCAAACTCACATATTTCATGTCATTTCGTTTCCTAGCATTGCACGAATAGTTTGGCATACCTGTCTCAACGTATTCTTGACTGGTGTATAATAACGGTTTCTACTGTGTAGTTAATGTGTGATTATCAACAATTACCTCTTAGATTTTGCCGGTTATAACAACAAGCAGCTTTTTTTTTCAATTTGTTTAGAAAATATTTGAGACTTAATACTACAAATTAATTTTTGTGAATATTTGCTAAAAACCAAATTTAACCGCAAAATTCATAGGTCGAGGGGTATACTTCAAGTTTATTTACTAAATCAGTTTTACACATTATCGTTCACTAGAAAGATTCAACAAAAATTAAGTAGTCCATTAGTTCAAATTCATTGTACGATATTAGAATGTAAATTTCACCTTATAAAAAGTTAAGATGAAACTACGTTATATTTGTCAATGTGTTAGTTATTACTTGTAAGAGTTTTATAATTGCGTTTTAATTTTAATTTTTTCTTTTGGATTCCACTGATGATGAATTCATCCGTGTTACCTTTTGTGCGTGTGCGTCTGTGCATGTGTAAGTGTGTGCGTATGTGAGTGTGTCCGTTTGTCTGCGTGTGCGTGTGTGTATTTGTGGGCGTGTGAGTGTACGTGTCCTAGTGCATGTGCGTCTGTGTGTCTGTCCTACTCACGTACGCGTTTAACGATTGTAATTTGTATTTTATTTAAGGTGTTTTCCTTGTGCAAACATAGTTTTCCGGGTATTGTTATGAAGGTGTCTACACTGGGCTGGTCTGCAGCTGGTTTGTGTACATGTTATGCGTGGTGTCTGGATAGGTAAATTACACACACTTTGGCAAATTGTAAGGATGTTGGAATGAATAGGTATTACATTTCAATCTCGCTAAACGTAATAGACTGCTTACCTACCTGATCACTTAAAGTGAGATATCCAGAGGATAAGAAACATCCTGATTTTACATTATTGTTAAATTCCGTCAGCCTGTTTATTTAACAGCGCTGAATACAGAAATGTCCCGAAGATCTAAAGGTCTTACGCCATTCCCAGGCTAAGAGAAAACTTTACTTCTTAAAGGTACTTAACCTCTATCAGATCCTGATCGCTTATCGCGATAACCCAGACTTGAATGGGGAACCATTCTTCAAGTGTACCGTACCTGTAAAACGTTTAGTTTATCCTGTACCTAAAAATCTTTAAACTAAATCGTTTAGAAAGGTTTAAATACCTTATTATTGTTATTATTAAAACCGGACCCGAGTTAGAGCCACCCAAGGCACCTGCTATTGATGCTGTCGAAAGAAAAAATACTCCCTTTACAGGTATTGATTTTCTGTGGACCGTAAAAGCAGGTAAGGAGACTTATCTTATCACCGCATGACCTAGCCCACTATTATAAAAACGGTCTGTATAAAATTTTGCTGTCGTCAGTTACCCGACAGTTCCGGCTTTTACAATTGTTTTGCAGTGTATAAACATCTCGCTAACCGTATCATTATGGAAAGCGTAAGGCGGCCTGAGGACCTCCTCCCTAACCCCTACACAAAAGGAGCCCACTCAGAGAATCCTGGACCATCTCTCGGCATCCTGAGGGAGACTAAAAGTCCCGATCATTGGTACTTCCTGATGTTTGTGTTTATTTGACCTGAGGTAATTTGTTATTTTTTTACTTGTCGCTTTATGTTAGTTGTAATACTATCAAGTGTAAATATTTTGATTTTACCGGAAAGGGACGTTTAGGCACGCTCCTTTAGGCGCGCGCTTTTAGACGCCGAGTCATTAGGCGTGAGCTCTTTTAGGCGCGCGAACTTTTAGGCGCCGGAACATTAGGCGCGGGTACAATTAGGCGCCATGTGGATACGTTTCAGAATGGTGCGGACATCCAATGGAAAAATATGAGCGGTTTTTCAATAGTTTTATTTAGCTCGAAATGTATGTATGTACGTATGATAAAGGTTTTAATATAAAAACTAAGGCATGTAACCCACAAACTTATTAATTAACTGTTAATATGTAATTATGGCCAGACTTTAAGTTGCATAACTTTGTTTATCTCTTAGTACACTGTCTATTAGTGTTTATCTATACACCTTTAACGATATCTAATGACAGAATCGTCATTACACCTACAGAGTTTTCCAATTTTTAATAGCCTTTAAGTTATTTAAAATACCATAATGTCAACTAACTTTTCCGTTTCTAAGACAGTGAAAGTTTCGAGGATAATGATCATTATTAATTGTTTTAACTCTTTGCTTTAAGGAATTCTTCAGATTTGACAAGTATAGGTTCTCTTTACAAAACTCTAAGTATCTATATGACATTGAGCGTTTGGAACTTTTACAGTATATTTTATTGCATACCTGTATATCACCATACTGTTTGCAGAGTTCAGTTTTTTTGCAACGTACCTACATTCTTTTTAGAAACCTTGAAATTGTTCTTGAAAATTTCTAATCATCTGGTAATTTAATCAATGAATGAAATATGCCATCCAGATTTAAAAGAAAACCATTGCTTAAACCTTATCGTTTTATAACCTTTAATCCCTTTGATTTCATACCTTCATTAAGGGCGTTGAATAAAAATGTAATCCGCCAGCTTGGAGCATATTCGTGCCTATATATAACTCATACTCCCGCTCGATAATTACCAGACTACATTTCATAGGTAATGTTAGAATCATTCAAGTAGCGCCTAACTGTACCCGCGCCTAATGTTCCGGCGCCTAAAAGTTCGCTCGCCTAAAAGAGCTCGCGCCTAATGACTCTGCGTCTAAAAGCGCGCGCCTAAAGAGGCGCGCCTAAACGTCCTAGACCGAAAGGAATTCTCTATACTTTTCCTGGGACGACAAAAAGGTTCGTGTCCATATGATAGTTAATATCTCAACCCGTATCTTGTTAAGATGGCCTGACAGCGAAATTTAAATATTTAAAATTCAGCTCAAACTGCCTAATTATACCTTGTTGCCCATTGGTTGAAATCTTCACCGTCTGAACCAGCACCAGAAATTTATATAAAACAACCTGTGGCGTGGAGTCTAATTATCAAATATTCCTGTTCCTTCAAATTTTCTCCATGACGGTTAAAGAATAAATCGTCATTGTATATAGAATCTCTCTAAAGAAATAAAATTATCCCTTTAATTTTAAATGTCGTAAAAACAAAAAAAAACATCCCATTTAATTAAAAACGCTTTAAAATCTGTATTGCACAACTTGGTAAAGATTTCGTTCGATCTTATCAAGAATAGCATCAAAGCCGTCATAAAATTACCTGAGTCTCTTATCGTGTCCTTTTCTTAATGGACTTTATATTTATTGTGTTGGTAAATGCCAGATATACGCTGCTTAATCTTTTATACCAGCTTAAGGAAAGTAGAAAAACACTTATTTTTATAAAAAAATGTTAGATTCCCAGTTAATTTCTTAAACTCAGTGTGTTAATGTGTTAATAGCTAAATAAAAAAAGGTTATTTAGAGATTAATTATAAGAAACAAATTTACACTTTCATTGTTAATAACGTTGTTTTTTTTTTTGTTATTACTAATTGTCACATCCACGGAAGCTATAAAGTCCGCCGGTACCCGTGAACGCAGAAAACTAGGAGAATTATGTTTATCGACATCTATCCATCATATGTGAGTTCCAAGTGGCGCACGAAAGAAAACCTTTTTTATTTCTTAATTATTATTTTGTTAGAGCTCTTTTATATTTGTTGTTTTATAAATTATTTGTTTCACTTTATTATCATTAGGATCCATTACTTTTAGAACTGTAAACCTAGACAAATTCGTTTTCACATAAATTTTCCTGCTGCTTATATTTTTGTAAAAACTTCTGTTAACCCGGCAGCAACCACGTGCGCTTTTATAACATAAGTTATCACCTGGGGTGCTCATGGCAGCGAAAACAAGAGTTTTCACGGTGTTTATTCTTATTTTAATGTCACGAAGGAATTTAAATAAATAAATGAATATTTCTTATAACAAAAAGTTTTACAAATTTCGTTTCTCAGAAATTAAATATTTATTAAAAAAATACAAATTGATAAAACAAAGTCACCACGTGGTGGTCTGCTAGAATTTTAATAAATAAGAGCAAAAGAACGTGCGAAATATGTCATAAACTTGCAACGTTTTGACAAATACTGAGGGTTTATATATAGGAAGGTAACATGACACTCGGCAGTACAGCCAACCACATAACATAATATTACTTTACCAATAAAAACTGAAACAAAAATGAAGGTATCAATAAAATATATTGAAACGTATATATTTTGTTACATAAATACATACACAATAATAAATGAAAAATTACAAAATATACGCTTCAACAAAAAATTTTTACATACCAAATAACAAAAATAACGGAACAAATTTATTCAAGCAAACACTAGTCACCACGTATGGGTCTGTGAGAATTTTAATAAAAAAAGCAGAATAACGTGCAAAATATGTCATAAACTTGCAACGTTTTGATAAATACTGAATGTTTATATTATTTAAGGAAGGTACCATAACACTCGGCAGTACAGCCAACTACAGAACATAATAATGCCTGATTGTTCCTAAGTGGGGGTACACTAACACCCCATGTGCCCACTCTCGCGTTAAATAGTGTAATTAACATTATAACGCTGTATTTATTAGTGTAATTTCTTGTGATAAATTACAACAAACAAAATATGTAGACACTTTTTCGGGCACTTTTTCTACAACAAAATCGGTTATCCTTAGCCAACGACTTAAAGCATTAAAAGTTTGAGTTTGCACATCCAGATAGTTTGGCCGTAATCCGAACAAATAGGGTATCGGTTTCTTTGGCTTCGAATAACTGACACTGTGAAAGCGTGACGGAGAGTTTGTAACGTGTTAAACATACTTCTGCACAAATATCTCACGACGTGAAAACTTACTAAATCATCTTGCATATTTTGGATGATGAAATATCTTAATATACTACACTCTGTATTGGAAATTCCTTTTATTGAAATAATGTCCTTATATTCTATTATGTAAAGCAACTTAACTGTGTCAGTTTATTGAACTCCAGTTAGAGGGCGAGGTTAGGACATTAAAACACAAAGCATTTATTCATTATCGATCGATAACAAAGAAATCAATTCTAACAACTTTTCGTTTTGAAAAACGTACTACATTTCTCGTGTCCTTTTTTTGCGATCGCCACTTTACGACGCTATGGAAAATTTCTGGGCTCTTCTAAAATTTCTATAATCGAAGGTTTTTCGGATAAAAATTAGAAGAATTTAACTGTCGCAAAAATTACTTGGGCTTTTCTGAAAATTACTGTTCCAAATTAGTTGTTGCTCGCAAGAACATTGCGGATATAAAAGAGTTTTTCGTCGTAAAAGGGGTAAGCTGTTCCGTCTTCTTGATTTGCTATTAATTCTTAAATTTCTTTGTTAGCGACTAAAAGCGTACAACCATAAAAGATTACGGATCCTCCGATCGACTAGCGGAAGACTATTCATACCACTTCACTGCGCACACCTACGAGCATAGGGGTAATTGATGTTAATTTGATTTTATATAATGCTTACGTAACTTTCCTTTTAGCATCAAATTTTCTTTTCTGTATTTATGCAATCGTGGCTACTTATCCGCTATAGTTCTATTACTATTGGAATTGAACCGTACCTGTTCGAAATTGGTGACCAGGACGAGAACTTAAATTTACGTCCTTCGTTGAACGTTCTACTTCCTACTCCTGCATCAACGATAGGGTAACAAAATCCACGCTACCAAAGGTCACAACTCTATTTGATTACCGAGTTGCGCGGCAGTAGCTGCTACTTACTAGTTTCATTAAATATTAATTGATTTCCTTCCTGTTTTTTAAATTAAATTCGCGGTTTAACGATAACTCTACTTAACTTTTCCCTACATTTAAATATACCTATTTACTTCTAATTTAAAAACTATTTATCTCAATTATTGGGTTATTGTTTTGGACAACAATATATGTATTTTCACTTAAAATTTTGCTTTTACTGTATTTATATTTAACTTTGGTGGGAACGTTCAGTTTCCGGTTTCTCTCGAAAGAAAAATTTTTTTCTAGTATCTGGTGCAACTGAACCGTCCTTCCGACAACATTTTGCAATTAATTTATGAATAACGAATATTTTAACTTTGACATCATATTTGGGGTATTCTTGTCCAACCACAGCAAGTGTATTGTTATATAAGTTTTGCTCATTAAACGGTTTTCTAGCATATGTAGATGTTTTTCTTTCATCTTCTGCGTAGTGAAAGATTTTTCATTTCCGAAAGTTACATTTTCAACGTAATTAATTTTGTATATTAATTTTCTTTTGGGTTTAATGTAAAAACCCGCTTTACTTGCGAACGTTGCGACTAATTTCATTTTAAGTCTATTTGGGCGTTAACCGTATTTGTTATATAAATTACTATATTATATTATTTGCATTGGTATATATTAGCTCCTTTAATTTCGTTTTGCTGATTCTGCATCCACTCTTATTTTAAAAATTACATTTTTGCGTTACACTACAACTTTCTTTCTTATTCTCTCCTTTTCTTTAACTCCTGTTCGGTCTCACCCCCTTTAAGCGTTTAGCATGTGCCTTAGAACGGTGTGTATACTGGAAGGTATATAAAAGCAGGTATACAATCTTTGAGTACAGAACCGAGCTAGTAGCACGGTGGTGACACGACCTGCTTAGCCTTCGGGAAGTAATGGGTTGGATTCCCGTTACCGTCTACATTGTATGAGGTTTTTCTAGGGGGTTTTCCTCATACACTTGTAGCGGCTTGGTCACTGCGTATATGCACACCATGTGCGGCTACTTAGGCAAATGCTGGAGTAGTATTTTCCCCCTCAGAACCCTAACTCCGTTCCTTCCGATCCTATCCTGACCACACACATCCTTAATCCCACCATGCATATATACGTAATGCATGTATGTAGGCTGGGAATCCATGATTGTGGCTGAAGGAGCTCGGAAAGCTGGAGCAACCTGCCCTCCCCCTTGGGGGAGGGAATGAAATACGTGGCCGCCCCCTTTTAGTACAGGAGAGTCCGAACCTCGGTATCGAACGTAAGCAGGAGCGAAGAACAAAATAGAGAAGCATCTAGGACGGTCGCCACCGTGCTACCGTAACGGTTGTATCCCCAACCCCCGTTACCGCCCGTCCACCTACCTACACACACATCACACATAACCCTAACATACGCACACACCCTCGCCTCGCCACCACTGTCCTCACCTACACGCTCCCATTCAAACGCCTCGTCCATTTCAACCTCACCCACACATTCCTACATCTCTACACGTTCCACCGTCTCTACAAAACCACACAAACCCGCACACACACACACACACAAACCTGCCATCTTACCCACACCTGTCCAGCCACCTGTATCTGCCGTGATTACCACACCCGCTTTCCACAGTCCTAAACCCACCCGTCTCAATCCTCGAGGTACTAAATCCGCAATATCCCGAAATCCATAACCACTCAGAAACCCTTTTACAACTCCAGTAAATCCCTTAACCTTCCCTGGTTGAACTTAACGTTCAACCATAACCACATCTGCCTCCTAGAGACCTCCTCTCCCTTGCCGGATGGTACACAGTTTAGGCTGCGGCACCACTTCGGTGATCCCACAGTAACCTTGACCCAACTATCCGGTACTCGTCCCTACAACTCCACTCCTAGAGCGCCCTCCTTTTCCTGCGTGATTCCTCACGTAGATAAGGACATCATAGAACCCGAGATCCTCGGTGCGATCGATCTTCTACACGTGAGGAAGGCCGTTCGCATCACCGCTAAGGCGACGAACTCTCCCACAATTTCAACACATTTCACACCTATGTAAACAATAGTCAACACGGAACCGTCCTCTTAATTAAAAATTGTTTCCCATCCACTCCTTTTTAACTTCCTGCGCACCTACAGCATCTCGAATGTGTTGCTGCGACGGTGTACTTTTCCACTCCTATAGTACTTATTTCGTGCTACAACTCGCCACAATACCCTATCCGATGACCTTTTAACCTACGGCTCTACCTCCCTAATTCAGTTAACCTAGGAGATTCCAATATCCGCCACATCAAATTCGATGACACCGCAAGTAATGGCAATGGTAACAGACTATCATACGCTCTGTTGCAGTTGCCGCTCTTGTGAATCGCCAACACACAGCCAACATACTTCGAACACTTAGGTGCCTCAATAGTAGATCATATCATAGTTTCCGAACTCATAGATCACTATTTCGATCGTGAGTGCTTTCTGGACACCACGATCACATCAGATCACATACCACTACTGGTGAAAACTTCATTTTGTCCAGCTCCCCCTACACCTCCTCAATACAGTCATTAAAGATTTTGCAAAAGCAGACTGGAATATGTTCTCCGAACACATCTCCAACAACCTTACTATACCCAATATTTAAAAAACCCAAGATCTCGAGAGAGCCATTAGAGACCTAACTTACGTAATTACGAAAGCGGTTGATATCTGTACCATTAAAAAACATCGACATTTTCCCGAAAACCGCTCCCACAGCACATTGTAAACTGGATCAAAGAGAAAATACGAATCTATCGTCAGTTCTTGCGATCCAGGGATCCGGCTCTCAAGGCCGAATACAATCGCCTTAACGCCTTAACCAGGCGAGAAGCAGACAGACACGCCGATGACTCCTGGATCAAAGCCACCTCCCAGTTAGATTATAGAAATGGTAAACTCTTCTGGCAACAGTCCGATAGACTGACCAGAAGAAAATTTAACCCTAAATCCCCCCTAACCGACCTTCAGGGCAAACCTAATCTCCTCCTACCAAGGATAGGACGATTTCTTTGGTCACCACCTCCAATCCACTTTCCGGTCCCCAATTCGATAACCGGTTCAAGGTACTCTTTGAGGGTCGCCTTGAAGAATTCCACAACCTTAACCTTCCTCAAATCCAACTCGATAACGAGGATCCCTTTTATGCTCTCATTACGCCCGACAGGGTCCACACTTATTTCAAAAGCGAAAAAATCGGCCTAAATCACAAAATCCTCCGTCACTTACCCGACCCAGCCCTCCTATTACTATCCAACACGTACAACCAATACCTAATCCTATCCTATTCCCGACGGAATGGAAAGCAGCCTCCACGGTCATGATACCAACCCCCCCCCCCCACTTAACCTAGCCCGCTTCCTATAGACCAATCTCCGTCCTGAGTTGCCTCGGAAAATGCTTTGAGCAGATTCTAGCCAGACGACTCAGGGATCACCTAGAATTCAACGACCTCCTTCCTAATAGCCAATTCGGCTTCCGTCCCAGCTGAACGTGTCACAATCCCTTGTTGAAGATACTTACAAGGACCAGCAGAGCATTCAATCACAATCAATGCAATCTGTCTGTGTTTCTCGACTGAGCAAGCATTCAACAGGGTACGTCGGTCTCCTGCACAAGATCCGAAACCTCAACATTTCCGACCCTTTCTCCAAACTCCTACTCTCGTACCTGACCAATCGTTCAGTTCGAGTAAAAGTAGGGAAAACCTTCTCCTATGCTTTTCAACCTACAGCAGGCGTACCGCAAGGTTCTGCCTTAGCCCCTTTCCTTTACACCATCTTTGCATCAGACATTACCGAAGTTACACAACCCAGAGTAGTCGTTGTGCGCAGTTTGCGGATGACACCGCCTTCTGGACGGTTAGTCGGAACAGCGAAACGGCCTCCCGCCTCATACACAAAACCCTACGGAACTTTTTCAACTGGGCAAACCGGTAGAGAGTCTCTATCAATCCCTCGAAAACCCAAATAATCCTCTTCCGACATCCTAACTACACGGAAGATAAGTTACCAAAGCTTGCCATATAATAACTCCCGACGGAATTAAACCGAATCCCACTAAAACAGAAGCTATCCAAAATTACCCACTCCCAAGCACCCAAAAAGAAATAAAATCCTTCCTAAATGTTTACGCAAAAATACCCGGATTAACACCCACGACCCCGAATGTATTTCCGCATTTGAGTTATGTAAAGATCTCATTACTAACGCCCCTATACTAACTTACCCTGATTTTGAAAAACAATTCAAATTAACAACTGACGCCTCGAATATAGCAATAGGTAGTGTACTGTTTCAATCTGGTCGCCCAATCGCATATTATTCAATAACCTTAAATTCAGCAGAAAGGAATTACTCTACTATAGATTCTACAAAGCATTTCAGACCTTATTTATTTGGCCAAAATTTTATAATTGAAACTGATCACAACCCTTTGGTATGGTTATACAAGAACCAAACTCGGGATTAACTAGATGGAGATTGAATCTGGATGAGTTTAATTTCTCTATCCAATATAAGAAAGAAAAGGAAAATTACGTCGCAGATGCATTATCTAGAATTCCGATTAACAGCACCGAGGTAATGGAAGACGACAATAGCTCATTGACTCCAAACATCGAAGAAATTCAAGAATTAACCGAAGAAGACGTAAATACGATCATTCAATCTCAGATCCACGACCAAAACTTAATAGAAGGATCAGACGAAACCATACATTCCATAACAGAAGCGGATGATGGAAAGACCATTCCAATTACAGAGCAAGCAGGAAACGTTTATAATCACCGCATAATACTCAACACACACGAGAAATATGAATGCAAATTATCGATACTTTTTGGTACCAAGAAAACTTACCGCGTTAAAATAAGAGATACGACAATGAACGAAGACATCCGAAAATTTATAAAAGAAACTTTCCACCCAACTAACGCCTACTGCATATACTTCATAAATAAACAAATAGAACGACCATTCACAACAATATGCAAGGAAATGTTCAATCAGTCTATTAAAATAACTATTAGTAACACCTTTTTAACAGACGTTACGGGTAAAGAAAAACAGAAAGACATCACTGGAAAATATCACGAAGAAACCCACAACGGAATTTCAGAAACCTACAAACAATTAAGATTACAATACTACTGGCCAACCATAAAGCAAACAATAACTGAATCAATCAACAAATGTTCTGAACCAGAAAATCTGGTTATACGGCCCTTACGAAAAACATAATCCAATTGACCACGAAATAACGATTCACGAAAAATAGAATAAAAAACGGAAAAACGAAGTCCTACCATTTTTCGATGAAGTATACCACACAAACTTAGATAAAGCCTCAAAAATAATTGATAAAATTAACAAAAGTAAAGAAGATACCCCTAATTTAACAGATCAAACAATACTTGTGCAACGAAACCGCGTTAGAAAAACAGACCCCTCATTTGAACCCTTTCAAGTACTAGATCAAAATCAAACCAAAATCATAGGTTTAACAAAAAACAATAAAATAACTACTGCAGACACTACAAAGATAAAAATATTAAAACACTCATTTTAATTCCAGATTAATAATCCTTATGAAGATTATCAACAACAAGAGCCTAGAGGTTCACCCCATTAATAGTAACGGTTATTTCTTAGAAACTTTAGGGCTAGCTAGGACCATTAAACATCATCACAACTTTATCTTTTATCTTAACATTAGTCACATAGAAATTAGTTATAATCAATTACGTATAAATTCAGATACTTTACTACAACAAATTAAAACAGATCCTTTTAACAAAAAACTCTTTTCCCACCTGGAAGGAAATCCTTTGCATCGAAATTGAAAATACATATAGTAAACTAGACCATAAAAAGAACAAAAGAGCCTTGGTTAATATTTTGGAAAAAGCGATTAAATTTATCACTGGAAACCTTGACGAAGATGATTTAAATATCATCAATAAAAATTTAGAAAAATTATACAATAATCAAAAAACTTCTATCGAAAAAATAAATCCAATTACGTCTTTCTCGAACCATCTAACTCAAAGATATTCCAAAGACTTACAAGACATTAATCAAAGTATCAACGAAACTCAAGGCTTAACAAATAATACAAAAAATACTCTAGATATTAGAACGTTAATGCAAATGGAAATCTACCAAGCAAGTTCATTACTAGAAAAATTAAAATTAATCGAAAGATAGAAAAAACTGTTTTAAAAAAGTTTTTCAGAAATCAATTACCTTTAATACCAAAAAATTATGGGCTATTAAAGAAATCTGCCAAATTTAACAAACGCTCTTTGGCAACCAAATGGTTTACTGTAGAAAAATTTTGTTTAGCCCAGTTTCTCATTATATTTGGGCCATGGGAATCGGCACAAAACTTTCTATCTCTGGCTTGAGGATTATATATCTATTACACTATGTAATGTAGAGAATACTTCACTGGGTAAGTTTCAGTGACAGAACACGCTACTCTCTGAAAACTCAAAAAATGCATTACTGCAACATCGTAAAGGCATATTTCAATAGTAAATAATTAAACTGTAGTTACAATTTACTGATTGTGTTATATTTATGTTAATATTCTTTGTATCTTTAATTAATTTTTGCAAGTAAAAGTTACTTACTTTCGTCTTTTTTATGCATAAAACGAAATGGAATAAATTCGGTAATAAATAAATGAGGGCGTGTTCGAAGTAAACACTCGCACACGTCGCTTAGTATTTTTAGGAGAGCATTTTTTTCAACAAAAATTTTTTATACAGGATGTGTCATGTAACAGTGGCCAATACCAACTTTCTTATTTTAAATGCAACACCCTGTATATTATTCAGTTTTTGGTTTATTCATAAAATTCTAGGCATATTCAACTGTTTCGGAAATATTAAGTGTTTTGTGATTTATTGCAAAAATTAACATTAATAAATAAAAATTAGTCGATTACAGAAATTCGCTACAACACACCAACACCATCCATTTAGGTATGGATAATGAGAAAGTAGGCAAAAGCCATTTCAGCGTACCTTTTTACTGATATGAAATAAAAAAAAAGCTATAAATGGTTTTGTTTACTTTTGTTTAAAAGGCCTGGACTTAGCAAATTGTTATCTGTCAGCATGACAGTAGTTGTCAGTGCTATGTATATTCGAATTTCGTTAACTGCATATCAAAACAATGATTAATTTAACAGAAACGCACAAATTAACAATTCTACACATGATTGGTTATGAAGATAACACATTGGAAGTTGCTCGCTTATTTCATGAAAAATTTCGAAATTTGCCGCTTATATCCCAAGGGACAATTATCAAAATAGAAAACCAATTTTGCGAGCTTAGATATGTAAGTCAGATAAAAAAAAGCAGCTGCCAATGCAATACATGCTGGTACCAAATTGTATATTATGCTTGAGCTTGAGGAAAACTCACATACTTGTAGTCGAAAAGCAACCCGAATGTTCGACATTAAAAGAAAGTTTTGATAGGTAAACCTATTTTTGTGAACAAATTATGGCAATGTTAGATAACAATGTGATCCTATTAGAACATGTTTGTTTTATGATGAGTGCACCTTTACAGTTCAGTGTCATGCTAATCGTCAAAATTTCCGCTGTTGAGGTAAGGAAAATCCTCACTGGATAAGAGAAGAACATACGCAATATCCTTAAAAGGTTAATGTTTCGGCAGGAATTGTTGGAGATCGTATCATAGGTTCTTTTTTCATTGATGGCAATTTGGATAATTATTTAGCACCGCTCCAAAATAATGTCCTGCCAATTTTGACAAACTTATATCCTGATACCGCAAACCCACAAGGTCCAGCAAATAAGATATAGTTTCAGCAAGATGGAGCACCGCCACATTACTAAATCAATGTCGTGCAGTACCTCAACCGAATATTCCGGATATGGAGATGAGGATCGATGGAATGGCTAGCACTATCCCCTGACCTGACGTCAATAGTCTTCTTTTTATGCGCATATGTCAAAAGTATTGTACACAAAACTAAACCCCTCGACTTAGCAGACTTAAGAAGACGAATAACGGTTGCAATTATATAGGTCACACGTGAGATGTTTAGTAACCTTAGAAGGCATCCCTATTTAAGATTAGGATGTTACCAAGACGTTCGCGGCGAGCATTTTGAACATCGCCTACAGTGACATTAATGTTTTTGTTTTTTTTTACATTATGGAGAAATAAACAGTATTACTTATTAGTTTCAGTGTATAGTAGCGAATTTCTGTATTCAAATAATATTCTTTTGTTAATGTTAATTTTTGTAATAAATTTGAGAACACTTAATATTTCCGTACTTTAAATGGAATATGTCTAGAACTTTTGAAGCATCCAAAAATTGAATAATATACAGGATGTCGCATTTGAAATAAGAAAGTTGGTATTGGCCACTGTTTCATGACACACCCTGTATAAAACGTTTTTGTTGAAAATAATGCGCAACTAAAAGTACCAATCGAGGTGTCCGAGAGTTTTTTAGAACACGCCCCCATTTACTTATGACCGAATTTATTCCATTTGGCTGACACACACTGAATAACTAAAATCAATCATAACATCTAATTGAACAACTGATTTCAAAGAGTAGTTATGGAACACTAAATTAAATTGTTACTTCCCAAAACAAATTGTACGTTTATAAACATTTTAGTATAATTGTGTTCATTTTTCATTTAAACGCAAATAATTTACACATATTGCCATCAAAGATTCAGTATCCCTTAAATCTTTGTTCTAATGTCATTATTTAAATACGTTTGATAAAACTGTATACTTATAATCTGTTATTTTATAAAGTACAGATGTTGGTAAATTGAAATTGAGCTTGAAATTTCTAAAAAAAAAAATTTTTATTATAAAACGGAATCAATTTGTAACGTTTTAAGCGTCGGTATTGAGCTAAGAAAAATTCAATTTGGAAAATATATGACGTTATTATTTGAAACATATTACTTTTATATAACGTGGGTAGACGATATGTTGAAAAATTATTTAAAAATAAATAATATCTTGAGATTATGTCTATCAGTCGTTCACAGAACTCAAAAGTCGCTCTTCGACTATTTAAAACTGACGTTTTTTCCCAATAAGAAAATATTTAAGTGTTAAGATCATGAATAAATGAAGTACAATGCAGTATATCTCAGCTTAAAAGTCTATTAAAGGATTAAAGGTTCATAACAATACCTCAAAAACGGTGGTTTTGTTACTTACTATGAAAATGTAAGTGTAGGCGCGGCGTTAAGTGTGAGTTAGGAGCGTGGCCCTTTCACGGTGAAGATAAAGAGGGTAATTTTGCGATATGAAATATGCATAAACAGTTAACAGAGGTTCTCAAATATTTTGGTTGAGGATACATTCAAATTTGTCACATATAGGAAAAGTGTATAACTAGAGTGAGGATTTTATGCAAAATGCATATCGCTTATTATTTATAGTTGAAGAATATCGTTTTGTTTTTAGACGAATTGTACTAAATGCAATCATTTGACATTAATTATTTTTTGCATATTTTGCATATTTCGCCAAATACTGCATATATTGCAATTTTATGCATATTTTGCCTTTTTATTCATAATTAACATATATTTCGCATTTTTTCTATATCTTCCAAATTCGCTTTAAAATGCATTATTCTAACTTATTTTAAATTTTGTTATTGTGTCTAACTAAGAAATGTATTTTTATATGAATAAGACAGGTTTAAAGAAAGATTATTACCTGCAGTTAAGTGCAACGTTAATACTTCCGGATTATGAAGTTTCAATGCCGCTATTTCGTAGTATTTGAAAATTCCAATGGTACCTAAGTAGATAGTTAAAGCATTGATTGAGGGAATTCCCGTAATAAAGGGTTACAGTTATTTGGACTTTTTCAAGGTAAGTGTTTAGTTAGTTAATCCTTCATGAAAATAATTTGAAAGTAACGGACAAAATGCAAAATTTTAAATATTCTTTGGGCGAAGACGTAACTGTTAAGTGAACTTCAAGACGCCGAAAGTTAAAAATAGTTTAGTTCAAGTATGGATAAAAAATATATTCGAGCTACGTCTGGATGATGAAAAAGTGTTTTGCATAGTCTGTGGAAAAATAGTAAGTACCATTACATATTTGAATTGATTTCGGAAATTAAACCCTTATTAATTGATGTAGGTTATTGAATTCACCGTTTTACCAGTTTTTAAACGCAATTAGATACTTATTGCTAAAATTAATTTTTCCTTAGATCATGTGCGAAAGGAAATCTCAAGTTACACAGCACATTGAAACCTCTCTTCATAAAAGCAAATTAGAAACATTTAAGAAAACAAAAGTTTGTCAGACACCTTTGCGCCAGTCGTTGTTTTAAGAAACGGCCAAAAGAAATGCACAAGAGGAATTCAATTTCGAATTGTGTAGTGCCAATATTCCATTAAAGAAATTGCAAAATCCTAGTTTTAGGTCATTTTTAGAAAAAATTAGTAAAAAGCAAGTGCCAGATGAAAGCACGCTTCGAAAAAGTATATTGATGATTTATATCTTGAAACTATGGGGCATATAAACAAAATTACAAAAAATAAATATCTTTATTTTATAGTAGATGAAACTACAGATTGTTGCGGGCGATATGTTGCAAATTTAATGATTGGTTATTTAAGTGAGGCGCAGTCTAGTATATCATATTTAATCGCTTCCAAAGTTCTTGAGAAAACCCATCATGCAACAATAGTTCGCTTTATAAACGAAGCTTTCATGCAATTTTTTATTCCTGATATTGTTGCAACAGATAAAATAGTTTTAATGCTGTCTGATGCAGCACCGTATATGGTAAAAGCTGGACAACAATTAAAATTATTTTATGAAAATTTAATACATGTAACATGTCTCGCACATGGTATTAATAGAGTAGCAGAAACAATTCGTAATGAATTTACATTAGTAAATAGTTTAATAAGTAGTATAAAGAAAGTGTTTTTAAAAGCTCCGTTACGAATTCAATTGTACAAAGAAAAGTTACCTAATATTCCTCCAGAGCCTGTGATTACGCGTTGGGGTACTTGGTTAAATGCAGCTCTTTTTTATGCAGATCATTTGGAAAAAATACAGGAGTTAGTTTTAGAAATTTCTGATAATTCAAGTACTTACGTTCAAAAAGCTCAACCCATTTTAAAGAAAACACAATTGCGCAATGAGCTGGCATTTATAAAAGCAAATTACTATTTTGTAAGTTCAACCATTGCTAAATTAGAAACGGAAGCATTGTCATTAAATGAATCTATGCAAATAAGTAATAAATTTCAACAGCTGATTTCTGCTGTTTCAGGAAATATTGGTAAAACTATTTCTAATAAATTAAATGAAATTTTACAAAAAAACAGTGGATATCAGTTGTTACTAAAAGTTAATAATAAAGTTCTGAAACTTGAGGAAAATTCCGATGATCTTGTTATAAATTTAGATTTGGCCATATCAGCCGCATTAAAATATACACCCATAACTTCTGTGGATGTAGAAAGAAGTTTTTCTTTGTACAAAAACATACTATCGGACAGACGCCAAAATTTTCTGCCCGAAACTATTTAGTTATAAATTGTTTTGCAAATAGTAATGAGAGGGTGTAATCTTTATAAATCTATAGCGTATAAGTAAATATGTAATTTTTAAATAACACATAATTTTAAAATAATGTTAAAATAATAATTGCTTTGTAAGTAGTAATGACAGGGTGCAGTTTTTATAAATGTATAGTGTATAAGTAAATATGTAATTTTTAAATAACCCATAATTTTAAAATAATGTTAAAATAATAATTGCTTTGTAAGTAGTAATGACAGAGTGCAGTTTTTATAAATGTATAGTGTATAAGTAAATATGTAGTTTTTAAATAACACATAATTTTGAATGTTAAAATAATAAGTTTGTATGCAATTTATCTTTTTCCTATTAAAAAATTACAAGCATATATACTTTTTTTATATATTAATATTATAATTTGGAATTAACACAGGTAAATAGAAGATTCAATATTTATGCATATTTTGCATATTTTGAATTAATAATGCATTTTTGATGCATATTTTATGGTTTTTAAGTGCATATATATGCACATATTTCGGCAATTTATAGTACATAAAATCCGCTCTCTATGTATAACACATTTAATTTGTAAATTTGGAATGCGTAATTAAACAGAATTATTGTATTTAATTAGGTAAAACTAAATTAAATACCAATTGTAATAGTGTGATACCTAGTTAGTACTCTGAATAAATCTCAATTAAAACTATCCTAGTTTAAGTACAGTAGCTTCGAGTATATATACAGGGTGTCCCGGGACAACCCCTAGAAAATTAAATGGGTGATTCTATAGAGAAAAATATAAAGAAAAGTTCCTATAAACTTAGGTCTCGAAATGATTCTTAAGGGAGCTAGCAGTTTAAAGATGACATCACGAAACTGGTTTTTACATAATTACTCTGGAACTACTTTAGATTCACCTTTCAAATTTGGCATACTATTTACTAATGATAATTACTGTTTTTAGTAATTAGAGACAAGTCGATATCATATGCAGGGTCGGACTAGGGGCAGGGGTCCTATACATTTCTTTACCCTAACTTCTTTCGCTTGCATTTGATTATCAATTTTCTACGAGAATATGATTCTCTGATAGTTTCCACGTGAAAAAGATACTTATGTTAAACATCCCTGAAACCAATCATTTTCAAGATAAAACATCTTATGTTTTTTAATACAACTTTTTATTTGTTATTTTGTATTGTATACATATTTTTTTTTATTTTTTCACTTCAATTTCTATCATTTATTAATTCTAATTTATTATTAATCTAAAAAATAACGAATAACGAATAACAACTTAAACTAAACTTAATATTAAATTACAATAAATCCTCCACATGATGACCGTTGGTTGCAAGGCATAGTCAAATTATTTTATTTAAAGGACGTCTGATTTGTAATTATTACGTATCTGCTGGAACCCATTGCAAGCATTTTGAATTAACAACCTAAGTTGTTCACGTGTTTGTATTGGTACAGAGTACACCCTAGATTTGAGAAAACCCCATACACAGAAATCGCACGGATTTAAGTCCGGCGATCTAGCTGGCCATTGAAAAAAAAATAAAAACAAATGAATTTGACAACTTGTAGGGTTACAATATGTCTTAAACTATTGACAAATGTGTCGGTGGTGATAACTGAAAATCATTAATTTCTATTTGAATAGTTCCATATTTGTTTTAATTAGAAGTAAAATTTTAGTTTACTGCTCTTTGAAGAATGGTTTCATTTACTACTGAAGAATATACAGATATGCATTTAATTTATGGGGAAGTTCAGTGTATTGCTCGAGAGGCACAATGTAGATATGCAGAGAAATTTCCTGAAAGAACGTATCCCACTCATACCACCTATATAGCCCGTCATCAAAGATTGCGGAAAAATAGATCAGTGTTTCCTAAAAAAAACGAAACGGGTAGCAATTCAGTTGTAACGAAAGAATCTGAAGAAGCTGTTCTGATAATCTTGGAAGATAATCTAGAATTAAGCGTACGAAGATTGTGTACCATGCATCAATTAATCGAATAATACAGAAAGATAACTTATACCCATTTCATTTTAAAAAAGTACATGCTATGCTGGAGGGTGATTTTCCTGTTCGCTTAGCATTTTCCAATTGATTGAGAAATAAAAAAATTGAGGACCCAACTTTTTTTCCCGCATCTTATTTTCGAATGAATCAACTTTCACCAAAGACGGGATTGATAATCTGCACAATTCACATCACTATTCATACGTTGGAGATAATCCTCATGTTATGAAACAGATGAAACATCAGCATAGCTTCAGCATTAATGTGTGGATTGGAACTATTGATAGCAACCCAATTGGACCTGTAGAGCTACCCCGTTTATTGACAGGAGAAGGTTATTTAAATTTTCTTGAGAATATTTTACCCACGTTCTAGTAACGTGGTTCCTCTAAATATTCGGCAAGGTATGTGGTGTATGCACGATGGGTGCCCGGCTTATTCTAATAAAAATGTGTGTCAATTTCTGGATCAGACGTTCGAAAACCAATGAATTGGTAGAGGCAGTCCAGCTCAATAGCCAGCTAGATAGCCGGGCTTAAATCTGTGCGATTTTTTTGTGTATGGAGTTTTCTCAAACCTAGGGTGTACTCTGTAACAATACAAACGCGTGAACAACTTTGGTTGCGAGCTAAAAATGCTTGCAATAAGTTTCGGCAGATACGTAATGTTTACAAACGGATCAGACGTTCTTTAAATAAAAGAATTTCACTGTGCCTTGTAACCAACGGTCATCATGTGGAGGGAGCATTTATTGTAATTTAATATTAAGTGAAGTTTAATTTGTTATTCGTTATTCCTTATTTTTTAAATTAATAATAAATTACAAATAATAAATGATAGAAACTAAAATGAATAAAGTTAAAAAAAAAATGTATACAATACAAAATAACAAATAAAAGGTTGTATTAAAAAATATAAGACGTTTTTTCTTGAAAATGGTTGGCTATAGAGATGTTTAGCAAAAGTATCTTTATCACTTGGAAACTATCAAAGAGTCATATTCTCACAAAAAATTGATTATCGAATGCAAGCGAAAGAAGTTAGGGTAAAAAATGTATAGGGTCCCTGCCCCTAGTCCAACCCTGTATATGATATCCACTTGTCTTTAATCACTAAAAACAGTAATTATCATTGGTAAATAGTATGCCACCTTTGAAAGGTGAATCTAAAGTAGTTCCAGAGTAATTAAGCAAAAACCAGTTTCGAGACGTCATCTTTAAAGAGTGGAAGCTCCCTTAAGAATCATTTTCTTTATATGTTTCTCTGTAGAATCACACATTTAATTTTGATGGGGTTGTTCCGGCACTTCCTGTGGTTATATATATATATATATATATATATATATATATATATATATATATATATATATATATATATAAGAAGAAAAATTTAGTGAGTGCCCCTAAAATGTGTGGACATCGCTTAACCACAGATTCCTGGTTCGAAAATAAGACGATTTAACTAGTTTCGTTATTCAAAGTTCTTTCAAGAAAAAGTTGTTTTATCCAAAACGATAGAACGCTTGGTTCGTTTTGGATAATATTCGGTATTGTACTCCTTACAGATGTAGGTCATTTTTTAAGATGATATTGGTTATTATCAGTGGACCATTAGTGTACGAAACACGGGTAACCCGGCATAAAACAGTCAACAACTTTTGAATGTTAAGGCCAATAACTTTCAAAAAAATAGTTTCAGAAAGAGACATTCAATAGTAATTGTTTTTTGTTACTTTTTAATAGGTGATACCTGTTAGGGTTTAGACAGAAGAAAATAAAATCTGAGGGACCGCGCACTACATTTCTTAAAACAAATGTAATCCAACAGTCTGGTATTCGATTCTAATAACGATAAGGCAATTAGTTATGATATTTATTAGTGATAAGTATGTACTTTATTAGATCTACAGTAAATTCTCAATGTGACTACCATCTTCCTGGATACAAAGGTTGATTCGACGCAAAAAATTGAACTGTACTCGTTGTAACATTTCTGCATCATTCTTAATGGACTGTGAATCGTTCTGTATTCTGGCCCAAAGTTGATGATTGCGAACGTTCAATGTAAAATGGGGCGGTGCTCCACCGTGTAGAAACCAAATGTCGCGTCTAAGATTTAACGGTAAGTGTTCCAATGAATAGGGCAAGGTATTTATAAGGAAGCTCCTGGACGTTTTGTACATGGTAAGGATGTAGCAATTGTTCGTTAAAAACTTTATCAGCAACATTCTTTGAGCCGCCTGCTTGAAATGCTAAGCATCGTCTACTTACTTCTGGATTTTCTTCTACTATTTCAAGAATTTCTTCTCTACCCTGGGGGTGCGACTTGTACGAGCACGTCCACGATCAGCTGTGATCGGTGCAAACTTTACCGTTTCGCGAAGGCGTCTTTCAATGTCTCAAAAAGTTTTATGATTGGGCACACGACGATTTGGAAACCTTTCGTTGAATACTTCAGCACTTCTGCGACAATTTCCTTCGTAATATCCTAAAACCATCAACATATACGTTTACACAGAGTAAATGTAGTTTACAACCATTATTACAGAAATAACGAAGAATATTAACTGCTAAAAATCACTAGTCAACACTAACAACAATTTGAGACACTTCACAATTGATAAACTATAACTACTGTGATTAAAAGTACACTTACTTGTCACTAATAAATATCATATCGTCATTTATTTATTATAATACCAGACTGCTAGATTACATTTGTGGGTGTAGTAATATTTTAACCTTCAACATTGTAAGTGGTGCTATAATAAAGCAATAAATTTAAGCTTGTGACAATTGTTATCCACGCGACTATTGCTGTAAAAGGATGTACTATTTATAGGAAATGTTTATTTACTGTAGTTTTAGTACGTTATTAGTATTTGTATGTAATTTCAATTAAATAATGTCTACTAATTTATGTTTTGGTAAACACAAAATTATAAAAGTAAAGAAATTTAGGAAGCTTTAGCACACAAATGAATAATACAGCTGAAGTATAATATTCTCTAAAATATTTCACGAGTAATTTATAATTTTACGTTGTTTGTATTTTTAGTTTATAAATAAGAACTGTGAGACATTTTTTAGTTTGAAATTAAACTGAATATTCTGCCATCTTTGAATAAATTATTTGATGTATCTATTCATAATATGGTGCTATTGTATCATAAATGTATTGTAAACACTTTGCCCTTATTAATAATAAGTTTGAAATGGACACTTCAAAATCATTTAGTAAATGTGTATAATTCATTAAATTACGTATTGTAATAGAAATAAAATTGATAAACTCAAAAGTAATTGATGGATGATCAATATCATCCACGCGATCAATGGTGCTATTATTACCCACGCGACTACTCAAGGGTTAAGAAATGCACTGCACGGTCCCTCAGATTTTATTTTTTTGTGTCTAAACCTTAACAGATATCATCAACTAAAAAGTAACAAAAAAAATTACTATTGAATGTCTCCTTCTGAAACTATTTTTTTAAAAGTTATTGGCCTTAACATTAAAAAGTTTTTGACTGGTTTATACCGGGTTACCCGTGTTTCGTACACTAATGGTCCACTGATAATAACTAATATCATCTTAAAAGATGACCTACATCTGTACGAAGTAGAACACCGAATATTATCCAAATCGATCCAAGCGTTCTGTTGTTATGGATAAAATAACTTTTTCTTGAAAGAACTTTGAAGCTAAACGAAATGTAATTGCATATAGATAAGTTTAGTTAAATCGTCTTATTTTCGATCCAGGCATCTATGGATAAGTGAGGTCCAGACATTTTAGGGACACCCTATATATATATATATATATATATATATATATATATATATATATATATATATATATATATATATATATATGACACCGGTATTTATGAGTTAAATAAGCTATTTTTGTTGTGAAACTCAAGTGTCTAAAGCAATAAAAATTTCAAAATGTTTTAATGCGGTGTATTGAGTACCTACGAAACACCTTACACATATCTTTATGTATCTTTATTTCATAGGGAAAGGAAAGTGAATGAGAATGCTGACCTATATAGTTTGAATCACTAAAATATACAAGTAGTTTTTTACAAAGTATCCAGTTCTTATCTTTTATTATAATTCCCAGTTCTATCTCGAACTGAAAATTGCACAATAACTCTCACCACAGTAAATAAATGTTTTTGGCTAAACGTTAAATTTTTTCCAACTTCTGTTAAATGATGTTTTCCGTAAACTTTTATCACAAAATTGAATTAAAGCTTCTAGCTTGATTATGTTGATGTTCTACTATAAAATCTCCACTAGTAATAAACTTGTTTACCCCAACAGAGGTTAAAAGGTTAAATTTATGTTTTTAACATTACACCTCTTATAATTAATTCAACAAGTGTTTTTAATACGTTGGAAACTTTCAAATTCATTTAATTTGGGTAATTACACGTATAAATCCTAACATTGAAAACATTACTTCAACTGATTAATCACAGAATTGTTTGAATTCTATCTCGCTGGCTACTTACGTCAGTGTATTTGTAAGGTTACAGATGCGTCACTTAAATCAAACTATTAAAAATGTTACTTAGTCTAGGAGATGTAAAAGAAACGATAGATACAAAAGAAACGTTCACGTAAACACACCTTTTTGACAATTTTAATGGAACATACGGTCACATTTTATTTATGAACAAGTTTATGCGTAAAAGCGCCATCAACAAAAGTACTATCAATTTCGTATAACACACACCCAAAAACTATTAATGTTGTGTAACCTAGTAGTGGGCGTCCTGGGGTTAATTGAAGTAATTTGAACTACAATCGAATGTGTACAATAAATCACGTCCTTTCAAGTGGAAAAAACCCTTTGCTCACTATGTTTGTTCCAATATTGCTTTCAATGTAATACAAATGTTATATAAACATCTACCTCTGTAACCTACTTTATTCAAATTTGTATTTCAGTTGCAACAAATGTGCGAATATATTTGAGTCTGGGTGTTTCTCTTTTATTAAAATTTAATTAATATATAACTTACGTAATTACACAGAAATGCCATCCTCACATTTCAAACAAAGGAGATCAGCTTAAAAATGTAAAACGTTCACTTAAAATAATTTCAATTTCATAAAAATGACTACAAGACCAAACAAAAGAAAACCATTATATTTCTTTTTAACTCAATTTCTGAATCGACATGTTGAAGTGATACAATTTTGAAGTTCGTTTGCAGTTTTTTATTTTTCTTAAATGAGAACTTATTTTACCTTGTTTGTTTGATTTGATATCAAACATACATAATAACATCATGGAAAAGAAGAAACCCCTGTACAGTTTTAACGAACCATGAACTGTAATCGCCATGTCTCTTCAGTTTAAAAATTAATAATCAGTGTCAACATCAATAACAGGACCCTTCAAACTATTTTTTTATGTAAAAACTGTGTAGAGTAGGAATTCTCAAATCTCGTTCATTGTCCTTCTACTTCTGCTAGTTTTAATCTTACAATTGTCCGTATTGCATAAAAGAAACTAAAACCTAAATTTACAATTATTGCATATTATCAAGAGTTATCAACAATATCGAAAGTTTGTATTTTAGCAAATGGGTCTCACAAACGGAACAAATCTGGGCATTTAAGGAGTTCTAACTTAAAGATATTTGACAATACGTTAGAGGGCTGTAAATTATGCACCATAATAAAGAAAGAAAAGAAAAAAGGTTTGACATAAAACATAATCAATACTATCTAAATTTACAACTCTTTAACCTACTGGAAATTTACAATTGCTTTAACAAAAATTGTGTAGAGTATGAATTTTTAAAAAGATGTTCATTGTCCTTCTATTTCTGCCACTACAACCAACTGTACAACAAAAAGACGGTGTATTTGTAATTAAGCAGATTTTTACCAAAAAAAAACAAACTATTTTGTTAAATCAACAGCTTTTTGAATGGTTATTTAATATAAATCTACATGTAAACAGACGTGTGTGTACCCTCTACTATCGGTTTTAAAAACCAAGACACCTGAGTTTAGAATGTTATAATTTTTTTATTTGGCGTTCGATTGTTTTTGTATGTACCTTGTACACATCTACCAACGATAGTTAAATATGAAAATTGTAAGTGAACCTCTTCGGCAGTTATTTATAAAGAAATAAAAAAAAATGACTTTGAAGTCATGTAACTTCATCATTTTTAGCTGAAAATATATGATATTTTAAACAATAATCCATACATCCTATACGAATCGGTTAGTAATACAAATCTTCCAAGTTTTCAAATTTTGATAAGAATGGACCTTTTATCAGTACATGCTAACTTATTAAAAATGCATATTTTTGCGCTTCGACTGAACTAAATTTTAGGAATGAATTTATAGTAAATAATCACTATCAAATGAAATCTATTAATTATATAATTTCGTCGCAATCAATAAAATATTCAATCTCGCCCGCTGACGAAGAGAACGCATATTGTAATAAGTTGATAGGCGAGTAACTACGAGATTTTCACACCACCGATCCCTGCTAAAATTTGTTTATTTGTAATATTGTACAATCCTTATTAGTAATACACATATTACGAATGATATAGTCTTATTATTTTATTACATTAAAAAACAATCAGTCGTGTACAGAAATCGCAGTTTTGTTCTAGCAGGGATCGGTGGCGTGAATATAATCTCGTAGTTACTCGCCTCTCAACTTATAAAAATATTGCGCTCTCTTCGTCAGCGGGCAAGATTCAATTTTTTATTGATTGCGACGAAGTTACATAATTAATAGATTTCATTTGATAGTGATTATTTACTATAAATTCATTCCTACAATTTATTTCAGTCGAAACGCAAAAATACTTATCAACATTTTAAAACTTTTAGAAGATTTGTAATTACCTCGTTCGTATAGGATGAATGCATTATTGGTTAAAATTTCATATATTTTCATCTACAAATAATGAAGTTACATGGCTTCAAAGTCTCCGTATGTAAAACGTGCAAAAAAACAGTCCTTTTTTGATTTATTTATAAATAACTGTCCAAGAGGTTCACTTATAATTTTCATATTTAATGACCGTTGGTAGATGTGCACAAGGTACATTCATGCCAAATATCAAAACAATCGAACGCCAAATAAAAAAAATTATAACATTCTAAGCTCAGGTGTCTTGCTTTTTGAAACCGTTAGTAGAAACCATATTGGATTAAAATTGGTAAATTTAAATATGTATTTTACAAATATTACAAATACTTTTAGTATTTGTGATATAAACCGAAATATTTCACAGTGAACATTTAATCGAAATGGCGTTCGTTATTTTCTTATTGGCAACTAATTATACATTCAGCTTAAGTATGCTAATAAAAGATTTATAAGTAATTTAGTGTAATTACAATCAAAAACACGTTTTGATCTAAAACTCGAAAAGTGAAAGACCAATAAAAAAATATTATAGTAAATGTTCTACATGACCGTTTTCCAGGATGCAAAGTCTGATTTTCTCTCCACATGATCTTCTGACATTCTGCAGTATGTTTCGTGAGATTGATGCCAACTCATTTGTAATTCTCATCTTCATATAATCTGCATGGCAAATCGCCATAAAAAGAAATCTTTGGCAGTAAGATCCGCAGATCTAGCTGGCCACTTACATGGACAACCGCTTCCTATTCAATCGCAAGGAAACCTTCAAGTAAGAAAATTTCTGACTGTGTTGAAAATGGCAAGTAGCACCGTCTAATTGAAGCCACGTTCTTCTTCTAATACGTAGAGGGATGTTCTCAAGCAGAACACGAATGTCATTGCGAAAACCGTAAAAATGTTACACCATTAAAGTGTCAATAAAAACAATAAGGCCCTATAATGTAATCACCGACTATTCCACCATACACATTTAAACTCCACCGATTCTGATGATCAACTGTTCTATTTAAGTGATGGTTTTCATAATAATCATAATAATGGAAATTACGACAATTTACTAAATCATTATTATGAAAAGTTGATTCGTCGGTGAACAAAACGAAGTTGAAAAATCTTCTTGCTCTCCAACTAGCTCAAGGGCCCATGTTGAAAATCGATACCGTACAAATGTTGAAAAACTCGATATCGAATTGAAATTCGTAATTTTTAAGAATCCGTCTTACACTGGTGCGGGTAATGCAATTATTGAGATTGTATTAAGACTTTAGACTACCGGTTCTAAGGTAAGGAACTCAATTTCTTCATTACCGGTTACAGGTCTTGTTTTATTATGATATCAAGATCAAAATAGTTTATTAAATGAGAAATAATACTGCAAACTAAATTATAAATAAGTGAAGTATAATGGTTTTGTAAAAACTGAAATCAGCTATCGTGATATTAAAATATAAGATATGAATAGGAATACATTCAAAAATAAATTAACACTAAAGAACAAGTAGCTAACATCTGAAAATTACGAAGAAATGTATATAAATTTATGTCGAGAAGGACACAATAAGGGACTGATAACCTTAATAGTAGCGATTTACGACATTGGGTTTCCATGAAACGAATTTGGTTTACTAGGTCAAACTGTTATTGCTCGATTTTATTCAAAAACTAGCAGTACCCGGCACACTTTGCTACGCTCAAATATAAAAACACTCTCTCTCTCCTCCCTCTCCCTCTCCCTCTCCCTCTCCCTCTCCTCTCCTCTCCCTCCTCTCCTCTCCTCTCCCTCTCCCTCTCCCTCTCCCTCTCCCTCTCCCTCTCCCTCTCCTCTCCCTCTCCCTCTCCCTCTCCCTCTCCCTCTCCCTCTCCTCTCCCTCTCCCTCTCCCTCTCCCTCTCCCTCTCCTCTCCCTCTCCCTCTCCCGTTTCTGTTAACGGCTTTGCAGGATCCTTTTCTGATAACACGGACAGTTAATATCTGTAGCAGCGTGACATACATTTATTCCTTCTTGATATTTGTTGACAATGTAGGTGCAGTTCGTACATATTGGAGATTTTGCTGCAGGAATGGATTTATTTGTGCAGTCTTTAGTTTTGTGGTAAAATTGGTGGCAGTTAAAGCATTTTTTTGTACTAAGGTCTTCGTTCATGTGTAATGATTTCCAGCCTACATTCATGTTTGTATTGGTCAGTTTGTTGAAGGTTGGGCCTATTGTTTCTACATATATGATCATTTTCCATGTTTTTTTTTCAGTTGTCTGCTGTAAACTATTTTCAACTGGTCTTATTCGTTTATATTGTGGTTTTGTGACATTAATTCCTCTAGGAGTTCCTCTTTGGTATATTTTTTTTCTAATCCAATGAAAACTAGTCTTGGGTTCTTCATTTCTTTTAAGCTTACGTGATATTCAGATCCTAATTCTTTTTTTGCAAGTTGTTTGTCTTTTGGTTGTCTTCGTATGTACTTTTGACTATTATACCCCCATTACTGATTTTTTGTTTGACTTTGAGCTTTAGCAGGGTTTACTCTCCTCTGCACTTCTTCCTTTGTTTTGTCACTTGTTTGATTTATTTTAGGTTTAATTATGATATTTGGTGGTTTGATTTCTATATTTGTGTTTGTGTCAAGTTATCTTTCCGAATTTTTAGAGGTTATGTTGGCATAAGTTTCTTTACTATTACTAAATATACACATTTTTATTTCATCACAGTCTTTTTTAATTTGATTCATTTTCATTAATATTTCATTTACATTGTTAGTTAATTCTATTCCGGCGCTATTTATGAATTCTATCGGATTTACACTTACACCTAATTGCATGTTATTTACGAGACACTTAGCACAGCTATATTATAATGCCTTTTATTTCCTTCATTTTATTTAATTTGCGTAGTTTTATTTTTACACAGCTAATATGGATTCTTTTTGCAAACAGTCCATCGCACTGTATACTTTTACCATCATCTAAAACGGTTTTATTTCACCTTGGACATCAAGAGGTTTCTTCCTCTCCTTCACCGTCGGCCACGTTTTTAGATTGTGTGCGCTACTAAAATGATATAAAAAAAGCAAATATACTGGTCAAATCTTAAAAATCGTACAAACAAATGAAAAACACAAGTATAGACACAAAAAATTAAAATACCACAGTTGTTATTTACCACTTCTTTGACTGGAACTTTTCTCTCTTTGGACGTGCCGCTAGATTTACTTTTGATTATAATTATTGATGCAAAATTCAATTTTTCATATTCGTTATATATTATTTGTATAAACAATTCTTTTGAGTATTGGAATTAAGCCATTGAACCTTGTTATATTTTTCATAGGATTCATACGTATAATATAAGAATTGCCGTTGTATTGATTAGACCAAGGTCATTAACAGATTTGTAATAATTGTAATGTTTAATTTGAAGTTTTAATAAACTCTAACATTATTGACTTTTATTGATTGTTTCAATCGAATTAGGTCAGTGCTAATAATTTTCATATTTTCTATAACTAAGATTGTGTGAAAATTAGTTGCGAAATTAAAATTTATAGCGTTTTTGGCAGAGAACACACAAGTTTAATGGAGTAATTAATTATTTTTGGTGAATGCTTTTTAGCTGGTGAATGAATCTAAATTGAGCAATATTTATTACAAATTTAATATCAATTGAAATTTTACACAAGGAAACGGATTTTAGCAGCTATATAAATTAAAAGTTATACCGGTTTATGCAAAATATTATTTTTATAATTTGCTTCCATTTTGATTATTGAAACTTGTTAAGAAACGCGCCGTCACGTCATTATAGGCAATTTCACGTATTTCAGGGGACGTACTTTCAAGATTAACTTGATTGTGCTCCATTTTCGTGTTTTGTTTATCAACCCGCCACAAAAATCTCTAAATCAACTTAAAAAACGGCATAAAAAGGGCAAATTACAAAAAAATAACACAAAGGGTTGTGTACCGATGAAGTGGTCGAAAGACGTGTTTGGAAAGTGCTCTGCTAATGTTTCTTATAAGAACGTTTATGGATTGATCTTTCATTTAGCTTTTGTGTACTACCTTTTAGTTGATTGGATCGTTTAATTGTTAAGTGTTGGTTTGGAGAAAATCGCGATAAAGGCACTTAAAATTGGAATTTAAAAGTGGCTTTGTGAGGAAGGATTACACTGATAAGTGATCTACCATAAGACTAAGCGAACGATTTCGATGATGTGATATACTTTTTATCTGTTCAGTGGTAGTGAAAAAGGAATTTTTAAAACTTTAATATGTTATCAAAAACTAAACTGATTAGGTGGCGCGCTGGTGTCGGAAAGTGATGCGGAAAATCGAATTACAGATATTAATAGAGGGTAAAAAAGTAAACATTTTGACACCAAACTTATCTTGATATCGCAATAAATGAGGTGGTAAACAATTATTGTCCGATAAATACAGTTTTACAGTTATTAAATTTAAAATTATGTTAATACTAATTTATTTAATATAAATGGAATATTTTAAGAATAGGTAAATATTATTTTAATTGAAAGTATCATTAAACTGAATTCGTGCATTTGGAAAAAATGGACAGGAAGGCAAGAGAAGGAGGGTATGAATAAAAGAGAGAGGGAAGAAGAGGAGGCGGAAAAGTAAAAAGTGTTTAGAACCGGGAAGAAAGTAATCAGATCCCCAGACATCCAAAAGACAGAGGAGAATAAAGGTGGTAACAGCGTAATAGTGCAAAGTGAAAACAGGTAGGAAGAGAAAGAAATGGAAGAAATAAAATAATTAATTTGTGAACTGAGGAAGCTGATGGTAGAAGATATGAAGGGAATAAGGAAAAGGCTCAAAGAAATGAAAGAACAAATGGAAGAAAGAGAAAAGGAATGGAAGGGGAAAAAACAAGCATTGCTAGAAAGAATAGAAAAATTAGGAAAAAAATCAGACGAAGAGGAGAAAAGAAAAAGGAAGAACGATATTGTAATAAAGGGGTGGAGAAGCAAGGAACCATATAAAGAATTAAGAGCGATGATGGAAGAGAAGCTAAATATAAGAGCCGAAGTTAGGAAAGTGATGGTGATAATCAGGGAGAGCAAAAATGAGATGGTGGTGGCGTAAATGGAGACCTGGGAGGAGAAGCAAAAGATTATGATGGATTAGAGAAAACTGAATAACACAGGAATTTACACAGATCACGACCTAACAAGGGAAGAAATGGAAGTATAAACAGAAATACAGAACAGAGCGGCGGAAAGAAGAGCGGAGGGAAAAAAGGTATGGGTAGGATACAGAAAAATGGAGATAGACGCAGTAAGATATGTTTGGAACGACAGAATGAAGGAGATAAGCAGATAGAGGGGGGAGACAAGGG